>WION01000613.1:25000-28514 GCA_015039365.1 Amanita rubescens
GAGAATGCGCGTAATGATGAATCATGATGGCAACTGGTTGGACTCGTTGAAGATGATGAATACCGGAGAAGGCGTGGAAGCACTGGGTGCAGTTGGAAGCGAGATGTCGTTCGCATATACACCCCATCCCCTGTGATAGAATCTGTCCCTTCGTCTGCTTCGCCCGCACTGTCGGGGTAATTGGGTGGTCTGTCAGACGAAGTTCCATCGAACTCGGGATGTTGATGATGTCGTCTTGTTCTCTCGATCGAGACTGAGTAGTGTATTGGACGCAGAGCAAAGGATCGAATGGGAAGGGGCAATCATGCGTCACTGGGGGGAACGGGGACCTGTAAAAAGTCGTCGAGGAGCGCGATGAAATGATCAGAAGAAGGCCGATGCGGAAGTGCGTTCGGCCAAAGGGGCTTCGGAGGTCAGTCCTGGGGGTGCCTCGGAGGCAGAGAGAGTGCTGAAGACGAAGGTGAATGAGTGGAAGGTGTCCGAAGCACCGAGGAACGAAGGGAACGGAAGGAATCGAACTCGGAACGAAGCTGGGGTGATAATTCGCTAACTACAACTACGTACACAATGGTATATATACTACGGAGGCACGAGGTGACCATGTGATGAATCCTGCACCGAGTCCGAGGCCTGTGCATGCGTCCGAACACAAACGATCATCCTCCGGGATCGAGCATAGGCTCGGAGTGCTTCGGGGAGCTTCGGAAGGTTTCGGAGATCGGTTCCAACGTAGCCGGAATCGGCTCGTTACAGCGAGACGATAGATGTATGGAAGTTGAGGGTGGAAATCAGACGATGGATTCTACGGACGCTGACTGTAAAGATGATGACGCATCACCTCTTCAAACGATTCCTCGTGATACCCAGGCTGAAGTGAAGACGAACGCCAAGTCGATGTTGAGCATTATACTAACTTTGATGAGCATCCTGGTCGCATTCAGCATAAGCGAGGGTGGCAGCACGATGGAGAGGTACTGTCTGTTTGAGAGAGACAGGAAAGCCTGCAGGGCTCCCATTTCGGAGATTCTGCACAGTCTGCGATGCTGCCTGTGATGGAGGTGATCATCCGAGGAAGTCGAGGGAGAACAAGGCCTAGGATGACTGCATCGAACACGTCAAAATTCCCAAGTCCCTTGTTTGGTTACTATCACCGAACCAAACAATGTTATCTCCCCCAACAGAGTCAACCCCAGCCCTAGGCCTCAACTATCATCGCGCTTGTACTCCCTGCCACACGCTGCTTCCCTCCCAACCCACACGGCGCTCACATAACTCGCCCGGCGGCATCCAATGTAAGTATTTGTGCTTGGTATGCACATCCAAATCGCCCACTAATAACTGCGCATATAGTTAGACTTGAATGTGGATATCCACCTCCTCAACGGAACCACTGCCAAAGAGGCTCAAACCACTTGTACGTCTAATCATACTGGGCGAGATATTCAAGTACCCTAACTAACTCCCTCTCCACTTCATGACTGCTTGTATATCCCTCAATGGCAATATCAAACACAGCAGGTACGTGTGTATCCACTCCACAATCAATTTTAATAACTGTGCATATAGTTAGAATTAACACCACAGTCACCACCGCGATGTGGTTTGTCGTCGCGAATCACCAACCACTCACAATCTTGATTGTCAAGATAAGGTAATTTCGCCCCATGCCCATGCCATCCCATTTACAAGGTACGGGCCCACGCGCTTGATCACGCCTGCTTCACATTGCGTGCCCGGACCGTTCCACTCGTTCTCGAATGTGGATGAAAGCTCCGTCTACTGGCAACTGGTTATCACGCAGTTATCGCATCTCAGCCAAAACACTGACCCCTGTCCCGAGACCGCTCTGGTAGCAGCTCTACGACCATTATTGAGGGTGAAGACGAGGAGTATGATCCGGATGGCGATTTTGTTACGGAGCTCGAATAAGACGGCGCTAAGCTTTTTTACTATTTTGCGAGCATTTTCTAACATTCCTATCTAGTTATTTGCAATCGCTCGCTTTCAAGATCAAGTTAGATCAATCGCTATCGGTTGCTCTCAAACCATCGCTCTCGTTTCCGCCACCATTGCTTTCCTTGCAAGCTCGTATGTGTCATTCCCGATTTCGTCAACCCTGACGAAGAAGACAGATCTACGCGAGAGCGTGTCCACAGCATGAGCAGGTGCAATAGCTTACCTATTGCGATATGATCTTAGTACTACCCTTCAGCGTAGTAGTGATAGTAAGAGGAAGAGAATGGATTATCCTATTCTACGATATAGGACAGGTTTATATACTAAGAGAGAACAAATATGTGTATACATATGTGTAAGCGTATAGTATAGATGAGAAAGTATGGCGTGCTAAACACACCATAAGATGTGATCATGAGTCTATCATGATGTCACCATGATATCATAATGAAGTCATTATGATGTCATCTCTATGTCATACATAAAGGATGACGCAAGCGATATGAGTAACATTGATTGTAGTCAATCAATAGTTAATCATTCTATAAATATAATTCTATATTTAACAAACCCTTTTACACGTACTGCCCCGCCCATTCTAATCCCTTTCACCCGCTCTGACCCATTACATTACTACCATCCCATTGTCATTACAACCAATAATAAAAACACTTTTTTGTGCCACATTTGATTTTGTGTGAAGCTTAAGAAAGCTTGAAAAACCACTCTCAGAGCGCTCGAATAGCTTTCAGAGCCACTAATTCGGCTCTGGGAGAGATGTACCTTGCCTAAAAAAGCGGACGGCCGCTTTTACGGCTTTGGCGGCTTTGACCGCTCTGAAAAGCGGCCAGAGCGGCGAAAGCGGAAGTTGCCGTTTTGCTGATGTAACACTCACACTTTGTGTCTGATTGATTGATAAGACAATTAAATGGGTTACAAATGGTATTATTGATTCCTAGTAATACAATCAGTCCATAAGCCAGAAAGCTGGAAAGCCAGAGTGCAAGAGAGTGCCAGACAGTCAGATAGCCAGATGGCCAGGTAGGCAAATAGATAATCACGAACAGCCAGGTAACCAGATGGCCAGGGTAGCCAGGTAGTCAAATAGATAGTCACAAATAGCCAGAGGGCCAGGGTAGCTAGGTAGCCAGATGGCCAGAAATGGCCCGAGATTGCCAGGGTAGCCAGGTAGCCAAATAGATAGTCACAAATAGCCAGAGAGCCAGAGAGCCAGGGTAGCTAGGTAGCCAAATAGATAGTCACAAATAGCCAGAGAGCCAGATAGCCAAGGTAGCCAGATGGCCAAATAGCCAGAGAGCCAGATAGCCAGGTAGCCAGATAGCTGTCTCAGATAGTCAGGTAGCCAGTTAGCGCATATTAGTGAGACGCGATATAGTGGACACCAAGACTCACGCCTGATGGGATTGGTAGTCAACAAGACCAAACAGGCTGGGTTTCCTACTATGAGAAGGAAAGCTGAACAGACAAAGTACTTTGAGGGCGCAATAATGCACATTTTGCATTTGCAAACTTAACAATGTCTTAGTAAGTGACTATT
>WION01000614.1:0-28463 GCA_015039365.1 Amanita rubescens
TTGCTGTGACTGGCCATGAAGCATATGAGGTTACCGCCTTGCCCACTTGTTCAAGGAAAAGCTGGATCGCGTTGAAACGATGATAGGGAAAGAAAAGGAGCTGCTTTGAAACTTCTTACTGCGGTGTGTTCCACTTTGGATGTTTTTGTTCATCGGTTACAAGCATCTGCAAAGGAACTGGAACAAGTTAACATATCCGTGATTAAAAAGGCCGAACTGAAAGCCCGGCTTGCTACAATTCGTAAAACATTTGAGAAGCAACTCAAAGAAATTGAGAGCGCTGCCAATAAGAAGGTTCGTCATACTGTGGCTAATTTCTAATATTTTTTGACGCCATGCAAAGGCTCTCGAGGATTTCGCGAACTATTTCAAGGAAAACCAAAAGGCGGAATATTACATCAAGGTCCTTGATGTGAACGGAAATACCAAGGCAAGCCAACTGCTCGGCACGGACTAACATTGTTAATTTGCTTTCCAGATATTGCAAGGCGTTCTGGCACAAGCGAGAAAGCTTGCGAAAGCTACGTACCTTTTCAGCATAGATGGTGAAGGGGGAAAGGTTGCGCATGCCAATTATGTACCTCCGCAGCTCAAGTCAAAAGGAGCAGACGCAAGAACCTGGGCTGTCAAGGTCACGGAGGTGTTAGGTGGAAAGGTATGTAGCATTGAGAAACTTGTGGGTACAATTCTAACGGTTAATAGGCCGGGGGAAAAGAGGATAGCGCTCAAGGAGTAGCGGTTTCTGTCGATAAAGTGACGCAGGCAGTGGAAGCGGCAACACAATACCTAACTACATTGTTGTAGACAGTTATTGACTAGATAAGCGTCGGCTTACGCCGGCCGCGACCTTGCTTGCAGTTATTTTTATTGCATATGATGAAGTGTAACAAATGAATTATAAAGTGATGTATACGTAGTAGGCTAATAATTACATTCTTCGCTTCCCTTTCTTTTTGTCGCTGACGGGTTCTTCCACTGTTTCGGCAGAAAATGTCGGAGAACGGTTTTGGCTGCGATTTTCTTCGGTTTGAAGTGAGGGAGATGGCTTGGTGTCTTCTGATGTGTTAGGTTGAAGAGCTTTTTCTTCAATTTTTGTTGCACTTGTAGATGCGTGAGTTGTTGAGGTGTCAGCGTGAATGAGGTTGAGGCAGTGGGAGTGGCTCTGTTTAAGAATTTGTAAAAGGTCAGGAGGAAATGGGGAAAGCGTACGATTGTGTTGGATTTCTGGTCCCAGATGGAAAGCAACTGACATGAGTTCGATGAGGAGAACGCCTGATTCGGTAACTGATTTGCACGTTCCTTCGTTTTGCTCCGAACCAATGTCAATGCGGATGGATGTACAAGTTGGTAATGACGGTGAACCGAAACGTATAACTGTACGACGGTCACAGTTTCCTTATTCCTATCACGGGAGCGTATGCGTTCACCGATTATTGATCTCAGGGACAAACAATATCATCTGCAATTATCGACATTGCACCTCTTCCTAGGGGATCATTGAACTTGTTTAACATGTATGTCGCGCTATCTCGTTGTCCTGATCGAGAACATATACAGCTCTACGAGACTTCAAAGAGGAGATGTTGCTAAAGAAGCACGATGAAAGCTTGCTGCGAGAAGATGACCGTCTAGAATGTATGGAGATGAGATAGCACCAATTAAGCACAGTACTGACGCATGTAGTGGACTACTGACGTCTGATGAGGTCAGACTGATAAGACAGGCCGAAGCGCAATGGTGAGACAATTCAGATAAGATACGGGACGGTTTCCCACGATTTTGGGGGTGGAGAGACCTTGCAAGCAAGGTAATATGGACAAACTAGATGAAACATCGCGGGAACAGCCGAATTTCACAACGTACTGCGTTTCTGAGGGTAAGTGGCCGAATTCTGTCAACCAAAGGTGAGTATCTCCAGATGATTCATGGTCGCGATTCCTGTACCGGTACTGGCGTGGGCGACACCATTACGAACCGCCACAGCAATTTTGTGGGGTGGATTGGGTGGACTGGCACTGGATGACGCTATCAAATGAATCGCCATGCTGATTCGTAGTTACGCCCTAGGAAAAACCTCTGAGAACAAAAGATGTCTCTCGTCGTTCCTGAAGCACATCAGCAATTTCAGGTAGGAATATCTTTGTTTTTTTTGCGGAGCGCTTCTAACATATTGACATATTTAGCACATTCTGCGTCTTTTGAACACCAATGTCGACGGGAAAAGGAAGGTCATGTATGCTTTGACGGAAATAAAGGGTGTGGGTCGCCGTTATTCAAACATAGTGTGCAAGAAAGCAGACGTGGACCTCAATAAACGGTATGTGTTACAGTTGCTATCTACAGCCTAAAGTCTCATGGCGGGACAGCGCGGGAGAGCTAAACTCTGACGAGCTTGAGCGAATCGTTACCATAATCCAAAATCCAACGCAGTTCAAGATCCCTAGCTGGTTTTTGAACAGACAGAAGGACATTGTCGATGGCAAGAATTCACAGATATTGTCAAATGGTGTAGACTCGAAACTCCGTGATGATCTGGAGA
Source organism: Amanita rubescens (assembly GCA_015039365.1). Lineage (NCBI taxonomy): Eukaryota > Fungi > Basidiomycota > Agaricomycetes > Agaricales > Amanitaceae > Amanita > Amanita rubescens. Next base: position 2,540 of record WION01000614.1, read on the forward strand.
GACTAAAGAAGATTCGCGCCCATCGCGGTCTGAGGCATTTTTGGGGACTTCGTGTCCGGGGGCAACACACAAAAACGACAGGTAAACAGGATCAGTATATTTTGTATCTACATTTGACGATATACTCTGCCAGGGAGACGCGGAAAGACTGTCGGTGTGTCGAAGAAGCGTGGTTGAAGGAGTGTTTACGATCCATTTTTTGTTGCTGTGTCGAACTAGTACGAAATGGCATATCACGTGACTATTACTAGAAAATTCGGGAGTAGATAATGGCGTCGGATGGTTCAATTGCACCAACTCATGTCAGCCACCTGGGCACAAGCTCACGTACGCCACCCATGGCTTAGTCCGTTCGCCATGAAGCGCAAGGTTTGCCATAACGATAGCGATGACCTCGGTCTCGAAGAAGACGAGCCGTCGGATATGCCGCGTCCCACCAAACGTCGCAGATATTCCACACTCGAGCACGGCTTTGCTCATCTTAGCTTGGCACACGACTTCCCTATAAGCGGAAAAGTAGAGAGCGTGGAAGATGTAGAAATGCCCATGGAATCAGATGCGCCGACGTTCACAGTTGCTTCCCCTAGCTCTGTCGAGGAGTCAATACCCGTTATCGATAACGACGTCAGAATGCGTAAATCTACTTGGTATGAACCTGAACCCGATCGTAGGTCTTCTGCTGTAATTTCTTCGCGTATATGAACCTGTACCGTGTTCACGTGTCAGTATAGGTATCGTTATTACGGACCTGGAATCTTCGTCCGATGAAGAGACCGATGCGCAGGAGAGTGGAGATCTTTACGTCTCTCCTGCCTTGTTGGACCACATCCGATCACATAGGTTTGGTTCAAATCTCAAAGGACCACCGAGCCAAGCACTCGTTCTTTATCGACCAATGCCACGTACTGTCACCACATATGAGGATGCTGCGGCGAAGGCAAATGCCATCGCACCTATAAAAAAATCTACAAAAAAGGAAGAGGATGCTATGGATCTGGAACCGTAGTAAAACTTTTTAATACCCAATCATAATTATCTCTAAACGACTGGTTGGAATGGATTTATGCGGTAGTCCGTCAAGAAGTAGCAGTGCCAAATTGTAAAATTTCTTCTGTTCTCCGTTGTATTTCTTCACTTGCGACGTTGTCCGGATACATAAACGCATCCAGTCTAGAGTGGTGATGCCGGGCATGTGCATGGGGGTGTGGTACATGATGCATTTGTAAGGGAGGGTATGGTGCAGTAAGAGTGATGGGCGCAGGGTTGGTTGTCCCTTTGTGACTACCATGGGGTGGCTCGAGATAAAGACCATTAGAGATGGGTGTCTTGGAAGCCATGTGCATCTGTTGGGGTAGTTGCGGTGCCCGAGCAGGCTGAGAAACTGGATTGGTCTGGTTGATGGGAAGCGAAGAACGATAGTCAAGGCCAACCATAGCCAAGGGTTCTGTATGTTGGGGAACGAATGACTCTTCGTCTACAGGAAGTTGTGCCTTGACGGAAGGACTCTCGTCTACATAGGTGGAATGAGAAGTAGAAGAAGAAGAGGGTTCGTTATTTTGGGCGGCTTTCTGAGCCGCAATCTCATCTGCGGTAAGAAATCTCCCGCCTGGACCGCGTGGGCGGCGCATAGCATGTTTATGGCGGGATTCGTGGAGATATGGCTGAGGATGGAGGGTGAGAAAAGCAAGGAAATAGAGAAAGGGAGTACCTTGCGTTGTCTGGAAAGACGATGTAGCTCTTCTAGACGAGCACGAGCTACGCGGCGCTTAAGGATGCGGTAATACTGTTTTGCGTTGACGTAGAGGGGTTCGTCGTCAACGGGATGTTGTGGGAGCTGTTGAGGAGGGAGAGGGTGATGAGAGATTGATGGAGGGTCAACTTGATGAGTGAAGATGTTCTGTTCAGCGTCTGGATAAGCTCTATTCCATTGTTGAAGGTGATAGGCGGAGGAAGGAAACAGGTGATCGACGCCAGTCTCCATGATTGGCTGTCCTGCGATAACCCGCTGCGCCCTGTCGCCAAGTCACACTATTGTCACACACACACACAACACATGGACGCATCTCTCAAATCCCTCAAAGTTGCTGACCTTAAACTCATCCTCTCCACAGCCGGTCTCTCAGCTCCAGCTCGTGCTACAAAGGCTGACCTCATATCACGTATTCAAGCTAGCCCACAAGCTACAACAGCCATCCGTTCCCTTCACCCTAACCTCCTACCCCCGGACTCTCCACCCCTTGTCTCCGACCCTCAACCACCTTCCCCTGAACCACCTCACCCTGCACCCGCTATCACAGATGCCCCTCCCGCAGATTCTGACCTCGAGAGGCGACAACTACGTGCAGAACGTTTCGGTGTTCCCCTCCAACCCACAGACCCTGAGCTAGAGAAGCGCAAAAAGCGTGCAGAGCGGTTCGGCATCCCGCTCCTTGAGACGTCCAAGCCCCAAAATGCTGCCAATGTACGTGTTTTTCTCTCTGTGTATCAGCGCATATATACCGACGGGGGTGTTCAGGATGCAGATAAGCTCAAAGCGCATGCAGACCCGGGGAAAAAGAGGAGCGCAACAGCAGAGACGCTTGATGTGGAGGAGCAGGAACGACGCAAAAAACGGGCAGAGAGGTTCGGGACAGCATGATGAATTGTAGAGTAGACTAGCAGCAAATAGTAGTACGTCATGTGACGGCGATTGTATCCTAGACCGGGGCCTCTCTGCGACGCTCACCGCTCATTTAGGTCATGCAGGCTTGCCTCTGGCGTGAATAACGTGCAGTAAATCGGAAAAGACAAATCTTACAAGCGGAATTAGACCTACAGCTACCATAAGATCCATCCTTGATACGACTGGTCATAATTTCAGATGTAATCTATACCACCCAGGATGCGCCAATAGTGAACCCCTGATATATATCCCACCTCCGTGCTGGAACTGTGTCGCTTATAGAATTTATACGGCCAGTTGCTTTGTCCAGGCAATAAAATGCAAGCATGGAGACTGGGTTTGCGTTCACTTCGACGACGTAGGCGACGAAGTCGATAGTAGGCACATCGACAGCCTAGGGAAGGAGGCACTGTGGCATGATGGTAAAAGTATCATCGGTGAAGCACACTTTATTGAGTATTTTGCCGTAGCAACTTGTGCGGGATGCGAGCGAATTGGTCGTTGAGGCTCACTGTGCCGAATCTGACACAGATCGTTTCATCATTGAATAAAAAAGGAATTTTACACCACCCTACCTATCCAATAGTGATTATGTGTTCAGAAGTTAGCGGAAAACAACATGACGCGAAGCAAAACCTCGCCCTTGTACTCGCATGGAAAAGGTATCGCGAACGATGACCATGATGTCGAAACATGTCCAAATATATAACTAGAATAACATTTGCTCGATAAGCTTCAACTCTTGACCGCTATGGCAGACCAAATCCTCTTTACATGTCTTTCGTGTTCCATAGCATTCCTATCCGCAGAGGAACAAAGTATGTCGCATTGCGCTTTTGACCAACCTTATTAATCACAATCTCAGGGTTACATTATCGCTCAGATCACCACCGTTACAATATGAAGCGTCGGGTCGCTGGTCTGCCGCCCGTCAGCGCTTTAGTGTTCAATGAAAAGGTCCTAGAACGACGACAGGAGACGGCCGTTATCATTTCTCCAAAAGACTTTACCTGTTCGACCTGCAAGTGAAGATTTTTTACTCGATCCTTCTTATAAAACGCTAACGTCCATCCCAGTAAGGTATACATCACGGAGAATGCATACAAATCACATTTGTCGTCCAAGAGACACCGAGAAAATGAGTTGAAAGTCAACTCCAGATCAGCCCCGGACACCATCAAACCCTCGGAGGATCAGCCTGTGTTAAAGAAAGCGGACGCCTCTGTTACACTATCTCAAGGCACGGACGAAGACGAAGCAACGCAAGCAATTGACCAGAAAATAGCCGCCGCGCGGACCCGGTTATCAACTTCTGACTGCCTTTTCTGCCCAAGTACATCTGCGTCGCTAGCAGAGAATCTGACTCACATGTCACTCTCACATTCATTCTTTGTCCCCGATGCAGAATATCTCGTCGACCTTCCGGGCCTCCTCACCTATCTAGGGGAGAAGATTGCCGTCGGCAACGTCTGCATATTTTGTAATGCAAAGAGCCGCGAATTTCGTACGTTAGAAGCCGTTCGAAAGCATATGGCTGATAAGAGTCATTGCAAAATCGCCTACGAAACTGAAAGCGATCGGCTCGAAATATCTGATTACTACGATTTCTCCGGTTCTTATCCAGACGCAGAATCTAGGAAGAGCAAAAAGGCCTCAGGTGAAGGCTCGGACCAAGAATGGGAAGATGTCGGGGAGGACGATATCGATGCTGACGAGATCGTGGATGAGGCGGAAACAGACGAAGAGAGTCCTCCTGACAATCAGATCACGTACGGAGACACTGAATACGAACTCGTGCTGCCATCAGGAGCGCGCATCGGACACAGGTCAATGAAACGATATTATGCTCAGTCGTTCCGATTCACGCCACACTCAGATAAGGATACTGATTCTGGTGTGGCACTGGTTCGACGGTTACTTGCTGATAAGAATGCGGCTCTCGTGCCGCGAAGAGGCGGTTTTGGAGCTTTTGGCATGGGGACTGCAGTAGTCAAAGCGCGGAATGCGGGAGAGGCACGAAATGCAGGTCGACACGTCCTAGAACACCGTGATCAACGGCGGCGTGAGGAGTTCAAAACCAAAGTCGCCTTTAAACACAATCATCAAAAGCACTACAGAGATCCTCGTAAGTCTCTTCCATTATGTGAAGTCTTAGAGCTGAATACCAAGGCCTAATTTAGTGTTACAATAAACGGGCGAGACATCTACACATAATAAATAGCAATGTGAAGGGATATAGCTATAGGGCTGGAGGGTATATATAACAATGTCTTCAGTGCAATAGAAAGCAACAAAATCTCTTCAATACAGATAGGCAGCGGGAACAACTCCTTCTCGGCCTGTCTGTACATCTCGAGCGAACCACCATCTGAACGATTGTCTTAACAAGCGACACTGTGAAGCAATGCTTGACTTACGAAGGATCCCGATCATCCAAAACTTCCAATTCTGCCCCTGCAGATATTGGTAGTTCGCCTTCTCCAGCTCCATCAAAGGAGTATCTCGCGTGGGCTGGTCTGCTGGCTTCTTCAGGTGCCATCATCCCCCCTATCGCATCACTTGGCGTTTCTGCTCGGAGATAGTTACTGGCATCGGCGCCATATGCTTCTTGATCCAGTCCATCTCTGTTGGCCCTTTCTTCCTCTTTTTCAGGATTGTAGTTGCTGTATGGACTTGTACCAAGGATAGTGGTACGGGTCGCCGCGTTGATATGCTCCAGGAGTGACGAAGGTCGATGCTGAAGAGAAGAGTCATCATCATCTTCGGCCGTGTCAAGTTTGGTAAATTTGTCATCTCGACGAGAGAAGAGTGTCCATAATATGCCGATCAGTGCCAACAGGAATACAACCCCCGCAGCTATCGCTATGGAAATGAGAATAACGACGCCAGTGGCGAGGAAATCTACGAACATTAGTTATGGCTCAGAGGGTATGAATTAAACTCACGATATTGAGTAAAGGAAAAGTTTGAAATTGAATAAAAGAGTGATGCAGCGTAGCTTGGGGTACCGCTCGCAGACGTCGTAACGATATATGGAGTTAATGTTTGACCATCGAAGAGGGCGGTCGCAGCATTACCAAACGTGGAATCGTTCAACAAACCTGAGACCATAAGTACGCGGTCTGATTGTATGACATTATTTGACGCGTGAGTGTTTTGAAGAGGAACCATTGCAAGCTGCATAATGGTCGTGTTACTTTCTAGGGATGATCCTATTGTGCGTAAGTTCAAAGGTAATAACAGATTCAAAGAACAGTTTTACCGAGAATTGTCCAATTCGAACCATTCCAAAACGAGAGGAAGGGTGTTGAATCATCGCTTGACCTGGGTAACATGAGATGGCTTTACCTTGGGGTAATGTCATATACGTACCGTCCAGCGGCGAAAATACTATTTACATCGCCGTCGTTAACTTCAACAGCTGTTGCCGGTCCTGGCAGATCCGCTCCTGTGCCAACAGACGTCCAAGTTCCGTTAGCGAAGCTATATTGAGCTACACTAGCAACTGCTCCATCAGGTAACTGGATTGAACCTGCAGCGATTAACAACTCTTGGTTCGCCTGTTAAAGGACATGAGACATGATTAGAATGGACTATAATATGAATTCGAAAACTGACGCCAGCATATGAGACAGAAGCAACCTCGCCCTGAATGCCGTTTCCGAGCGTATCCCATTGAAGGGTTGATGCGTCGAAAGAGCATACTGCAGCGCAGGAAAGGGCACCTGCAGAAGTAAAAGAACCAGCAACAATTATCGCATTTCTTGATGATGGTTTGGTGACCGATCTGACGACGACAGAACTTGAAGAACCGGCTTGTAATGGTTGTAGACCGGTCGCTGTCCATTCGTTCGCGGAGAGGTTATAGATGGCGATCCCGTTTGCGTTCGAACCTGGGAGCCCAAATTCCCCGCCAACATATAATAAACCACTGTCAACCAACAATGTACGCACGGTCCCATTGGCTTGTTCTCCTGACAAACCTCGGATTGTGCTAGATTGGGGATCATAGATGACTATCGAGGTGACAGATGAACTAGATGTCACATATGAAAAGTTGCCACCTATAATGACCAGTTCTTGGGAATTATTAGCCCAAAACTCCCCAGCAAGTATGCTTGGTGCTAAGGCAGGAGGACCCTGTGGAAGTGGGACCAACTGGCCCGACGACGAGCTCTGTCGCGCGGACAAGTGAAGAGAGTGAGCACGTTTCCAAGACGTGGTGGGCGTATGCCATCTCCGGCGTGCATTGTTAGGAGCCAAAATGGACACTGGTGTACTGGCACTTTCATTGGCAAGCGGAATTCCAAATGGCGTTACTGAGGGTCCACCATTACCATTCTGTATCATTACTAAGCCGCTTGCTCCATATTTCTCTAGAGCAGAAATTTCGCCTGCCAATAGTTGCGTTGTTGAGGTGGTATTGGTAACCATGTCCAACTGCGAGATCAGGAAACCGCCACTATTAACCCATGTAGCGTTAACCACGTCCCAGACAGCGAAGCCAGTAGCTTCGAACGCGTTATCACCGTTGCCAAAAAATGCCTTCGTGAATCGTCCGGCTACGAGCAGTTGGTTACCAGTCAACGCGAGATCAGTGACCTCTCCATCCACTCCACCTCCGAGGGGCTGCCACTGATTCTCTTGGGAGTTGTAAACAGCTACACCTCTCAACGTTCCTTGAAACGAGCCGGACACGGTGTCAGTAAAGGAACCACCAGCAAATATCAGGCTGTCCGAGGCGACAATTGATGACACGGGTCCGTTTAGTCCACCACCAGAAAGCCCATTCAAGGTCCCATTCTCATAGGTCACGATGTTAGCTGACCCCGACGCAGAACCCGATGATAGGGAAAACTCTCCGCCGAGATAGACAACGCCCGAGGAATGGCATAGGACAGTTTTGACTGTGACATTTGTGAATCCACTTGCAGCCCCGATTCCGCTAAATAAATCCACTCCAATCGAATCGAGCGCAGTTTCACTCGAGTTTGACAAAGTTGTCGTCGCATCTTCCGAGCCATTATCCAGAGGCCATTCAAAAAATCCAAATCCATTTCTTATTCCCTGCGTACCGACCGTACCATTTCCACCAGATGAGATTGTTGATCCATTCACCGATTCGAGTACCAATTGAATCATATTGGCGACAATGTCATATTTGCCACCTTGACCAGTTCCTTGTGGGTTATCGGCCAGCGTCATGGTGATCGTGAGGGCAAAGGACGGAGATGAAGGGGCAACAGGACCGCTATATATCAAGATAGATGCATCTTGTTGGTTCGTTTGGGATATAGTGTTCACAGATGGCTGTGATCCTGGCCCGGGAAAAACAGTAACTTTGACCAAAGTCCGTAATCCGCAATCTTGCATGTTATCACAGCCAGGTACGAGGAGATTGATGTCGTAATTACCTGCCGCCGATACATAAGGCATCCAGGTAATGCTGGGGGCGGAAGACGATGTCGCGCCGACATTAACAGTTGACACAAGCACTGGTTGCGTTGTGCCGGGAATACTGGTGTCAACTACTTGTTCCTGCCAATTCCCAACCAGAGTCACGTTTGACGGGTTTGTCGCAAAGCAAGATTGGGCGTTTTCATTACTGACAACTGATGCAAAAGCACCGGAAGAGAGGATCTGGAGGATGTGAAGACCAGGAGAGACACCAGTAAAGGCGGTTATTTTGAGCTGAATGCCCGTGATTGATAAAGGATTCTGAAATAAAAAGTCCTGGTAAAGAAATGAAGGATTCGTGGAAAGCGGGCACACAGTGGTGCAGGTCTGTGTCTGACCCGAAACAGGATCGATGTAAGAAAGAGCCTGTACAGTATTGTCGGGTATTGTTGTGACGCTAACGAGCTGTGTAAGTTGGCCATCCGTCAGAAAGATAGGTAGAGACGCACCTAAACTCCGTTGTACCATGATTCGGTTGAAACGTGTTTCCGAGTCGCACACCGCTAGCAAGTATGGACGAAAAAGTGCGAATCGTTATTAGCGCAGGGCTACCATCTTCTGCGTACCACGTGTTGCCTGGCCCATCGCTGCCTGCAGGACAAAGAATGCTCTGGATATTGGTGAAGCCAGAAGTGGTAGTAGATGGCGACCCTAGTATCTGGGCACCCTGTAAAGGAATGGGAACAAGCGAACTCGAGAATGGAGTCGCTCCAGGCGAGTACGGTACGTTCGGATTATTCTGGCCTTGGGAAAGTGGGGAACCCTGGAAAGACGTGATGAAGGAACCCGCAAAAAATAGGCTAGTCCCTGACGCATTCATAGTTATAGAATTAACACTGTCCTGGGCCCCAGTCAGGCCAGTGAATGGAGGCGATGACCAAGAACCAGATTTGATATTGAAAACAGCGACGGCATGCGCCGGAGACGTGAAGTTGCCGCCCAACCAGAGTTTGCCCTCCTTCGCGTCACAAAAGATAACATCGATGGGACCATTGGGACTATTATTCGAGTTTAAAGGAGAGAAAGAGTTGTTGGAAGGATTGTAGGATGCGACGTTGGCAAGTTGGAGGTTACCAATTGAAGAAAAAGAGCCTGCTATGTAGACAATGTCATTCAGTGTGCAGCTTGTGAGGACACGTCCCCCTGGGTTGGTGGAGGCTATATAGGTGAGAGAACCTTCGGAAGAGCGAGAGACGATAGATGAGGCGGAGGGGTTGAGAGTATAAGAGGTGTTGGAAAAGAAATCAAGACCAGCAAAGGCACCTGAAAGGCCTACTAGGCCCATGCGGTCGAAATCGACGAGCGGGGCGGTCGCACAGAGGACATTGGGAACGAAGAGGAGCGGAAGGAGGAACATTCAGAGGAACGCTGGGCGGTTCGCAACGGTCACGTATACTAATACTATTGTCACATGTCACATAGCTACTACATCCCAACGCCATTCAAGAAGGGCGACGACTGGTCCATAATCCTTTGCTAGTGTTAGACCTATTCCATGCCTAAATGTTTCATACTCACTGGGGGTAGCGGTACCGGTGCACAGGTTCTTTATGCGCATTGTTGAACAGCTTGGTTTGCTCCGATGTCTCCAGCTGTTTGGCCGTGTGACGCGCATTCATCTCGAGCCAGCCCTCGCGCGATGTTTGATAGAAGGCAATCCACCGCGTGAGGTATGCTTTGTCTCCAGGCTCAGGCGCATAATTGTATACTGCGACGGCGACCAGCGATGCAATGAATGCATTGCGCCAGATGGGACTGCTAAAATCTGCAGATTCAATCAGTTTTGTATTATTAGGAAGACAGCTGCCATTCGCATTTACCTTCCCTCGAGTGTGAATCGTGATGTCCTTGAGCAGCATTAGACGCAAGTCTATGTTGTGAGGCACATAATGTGTTTGTGCGGCGAGCGAGACGCAGGCCAACTCTTGCAAATGACATGAAGACTGACGAAGAGTTGAGTTCCGGCAATTACCGTACACCCGACGTCTGCCTTTCCCGTTTCGCTCACAGTATCACCGCACTATTAAGTATCGACCACATGACCCCTTACGCTCTTGACTGTATACCACATGCAAAGCCCATCTGCCCTCGACGAATCCGCCCTTCTCAAACTAGAGCAACAGCTCAACCAGCGTCCTGATAAGAAAGAATTAATCGAACGGAACATCCTCAAAGGTCATTTGGCCTTTTCATCTCTACTAATATCTTACGCACTCTGTCTAGACGATAAGGGCATCGCACCGTCTCTGATTGCCGCTCGTGAACAGCTACAGAGATCGCGCCTGGAGGTCTCTGCCAATCTGTTACACTCGCCGTTACTTAATCTCATGGATGAATAGGATAGTCTTGATGCTGCGCTGCAGCATCGACCCAAGCCCGAGGAACTCGTCAAGCAAGGAATTCTCTTGGGTTAGATATTATGCTGCCACGTGTTGAATCGCGGACCATTAACTTTATTGCAGAAAGCGAAGCACCTGGAGAGAACGAGTAGTGGTTTATTAAGAGAGTATGCACTCTATGTACTATAGTCACATCCGAGCAGGACACATTCCCTCTAGTCATCAATACGCCGATTTCGTTCTCTAAACTTGGCTCTCATCTCGGCAGCAGCGCGTCTTGTACCCTCCCCACCTGCCCATCCTCTTGCATTCAACCACGTCACAAATCTAGGAGTGAAAGCGGCCGTCAGTCCAACTCTAACTGGCAGGAATAGCGTTTTGTGGATGGTGTAGGCTAACACAAGCATAGCATACAGGCTTTCGTGCCCGTTGGCTACCGCGCCATTGCCTGATGCATGTGAGCTGTCGAGCTCTTCGAGGCCTGGTTCGGCAGATTTTGAGGAAAAAACACTATAAATGGTGGCTTTGACTGAGGCAGTCACGCCAGCAACGTAATCGGCACCGAGAAGGTTAATGGCAGCGAATGCGACGGCAAAATCGAGGGTGGAAAAGACTATGTATACGCCGAGGGCGTACCAGCCATATGATTTGATGAGGTGTTTGAGACGCTGTGACAGGGAAGAGTCGGGAGGGAGGGGTGGAGGGGAGGAAGTGGATGGAGTCGGGGGAGGACGGGACGCGGCGGTAGAAGGGCGGGGGACGGAAAGTCGGAAGGGCCTGAAGGGCGGGCCGGGGCGGGCGAGGGGCAGAAGCGGGGCAGAGAGGCGGGGAACAAACGCCCGTAGTCGAGGCAGAAGAGCCATCGCGGTTCTCCGCACAAACATGCTTATGTTTGTCACTCACACCGACTGCACGTGCAACCATGTCCACCGATCTCGCAGCTGCCCCCTTTGAGGGCCCAGAAAAGCTTCTCGAGCTCTGGTTTGCCCCATCCCCATCTGCTCTCGATGATCAGGGTCTCAGAGGTATAGACAGAAAACTCTGGGAAGAGGTGCTTGACATCGTCAAATGTCAGATCCTTAGCGTCGTTCATGGCTCCGATACCGACGCTTATCTCTTGAGGCACGTCCCTATTCTCTCAGTCCTCTCTCTATCTCATCTCCTTCAGCGAATCCTCTCTCTTTATCTCACCCCATCGCCTGATCCTTAAAACCTGCGGGACCACCCTCAATCTTCTCGGTCTCCCCCGCATCCTCGATATCGCGGCAACATATGCCAATCTCCCCACTGTCTATCGCTGCTTTTATTCCCGAAAATCTTTCATGTTTCCCGATCGCCAGCATGGCCCTCATCGTGATTGGAAACAGGAAATAGAGTTTTTGGACAATCTTTTTTCCAATGGTGCTGCATATACCATCGGCAAGGTCAACGGCGATCATTGGCTCTTATATCTGACCAGCCCTACCATTCATCCATCCAAACCGATTGATCAAATTCCAGAATTTCCGATACTCGCATCTGACCCTGATTATACCATCGAAATACTCATGAGTGATTTATCACCCACTGCTCGCGAAGCTTTTATATTCCCCCAGCTTAACGGTGCCAGCACTCCCTCTCTGTGTGCCAAACTCATGTCGGATAAAATTGGCATCAGTGATATCTTCCCTCCCCGTCTCACGACTCTTGACGCCTATGCATTCACACCATGTGGATACTCTGCCAATGCTCTGATTAGATGGGGCGAACAAACAAGCGCTACTTCTCTCTCAAACGGTCATAAAAAACAATCCGGCGAGGGCTACTATAGCATCCATGTTACTCCAGAGCCAGATTGGTCTTATGCGAGCTTTGAATGCAATGTCCCGTTACCCGTGAACTCCCCATCCACCTCCGATCCGTCACTAGATATACCTGATCTCACATCCCTTGTCGCGCGCGTCGTCTCCATCTTCAGGCCTGCGCGACTCACTGTCACGCTCTTCATTTCCAACCGCGATAATGGAGTTACAGCAGACATTGATGACACCTGTGGCGTTAGTCCCGTGGAGGCTGCGCAGCGGGCATTTCATGTTGCGCTTACATCTCAAAATTCAGGAGCCTCATTCGGAGGCAAGGCGTACAGGCGTACAGATAAAATTAACTACGAGTTCGGTGGCTATGATCTCGCCTTTTCCAGCTTCGAGCTCAGATTATGACCCGATGTCTCTGAGACGATGAGCTGAGCACCGGAAAACCGTGGTAGACTTCTCATCGCACGTGTACTGCGTTCCTTTCACCTACTTTAGGTCGACCTTATGACGCACTGCTCGACTTCCGTAATCTGTCAACCGATGTGGGCGAGTAGATTAATTAAAAGTACATAGCACGTTTCTCTAAATTCGCGGAAGTAAGCGATGCGAAAATTATACTATTTGGAAAAGTCCTGAGAAGCAGGATGATCCTACACCATATAGTGACATAAGCCATTTGATAACTGCATGCGCAATACTAGGGTTTCATACTCCTGTTTCAATTCCCCGTACCTTTGACTTTACATCCTGCTTCGCGTGAGACGCTTCCTGCTTTCCACGAAGAGTGCATAGCGGACACAAGCGCACATAGATCTCGGCCATTGGCCAGGTAATATTAGCCTGTTGGTCGGTAAGGCAGAATCCTTAATGTACAGAAATGAAGGCGCACGAATCCAAGCTGTTTGATTTCAGCTATCATGTTCAAGGGCGGATCGTGCGATCGGTGGACGTAAGTCAGAACATCGTATATCTGCGGCTGGACAGGAACTCGATCAAAGTATGTTTCCTTGCTTATTCCACAAGACGCAGAATCTGTCATTGAACTTGAAGGGCTAGTCGCTTTCGTCTGTAGCTGCTCTTCAATGTGAGCTAGATAATCTTGGCGTAATCGTTGCGCTTCTATCGTCTCCACAGCAAAAATTGAATCGCGTGGTAATATGAGAAGGTGCCGTTTCTCCGATCCGGAACAGACGTGATGAAACGATACCCATGCGTGCAGACGCTCTGATAGCTTTGAGCTGTTGCCTGCCTTTAGAGCATGGGATACGATGGAATAGACATCAGGGGTCAAGCATGCCGTCTCCCTTAATTCCCCCATGACACCGGCAAGGAATTCGTGCAAGGCTTCATCAAAGAGCCGCCTATCCGGTATTTCGACGGAGTTGATAAGGCTTAGTCTCTGTATTATATAACCAGGCAATGGGACAAAGGACATATCATTCCAAGGTTCGACAGTCAAACTCTTGATCAGGAGACCTTTCGAAGCTGAAAATGGTTGGGATTTAAATGCCATTGAATTTTGCTGAGCGTGAGCGTGTCGGGTCACAAGAGAGTGCAACCCCGAGTGCTCCGAACCTACGTTCTTCCTTTGTTCTGTAGCCGATCTGCCTGTTTGTACATATAAGGGAATATCTGGATCAGAGGACCCCTCTAGATCTGAAGGTGACGGAGAAGGGCTTTGGTTATTCTTTCGAGACGACGAAGCGATGTTTTGACCATAGAAAGTGTGACGATCCAATTTACTGGGTGAATCAGAGGGGTTGATTTGTGAGGAAACCGAATGTGAACCCGTCTCGTGCTTATGCCTCTGTGGCGCAACGGATGCAGCGCCTGATCTTTGCCTTTTCTTGGGAGTGTAATTACACTCGGCCTCCTCATCGGCTGCGCAGAAATTGCACACGGGCAAGTTACGATCACACTAGACCAACATGTTTAGTCCAGAAAAATGAGACATGCGACGGGAATAATTAAAGCATACTTTTAGGTTTTTAGCGCGACAACCATCACATCGTGGAATGCCGCGGTGTGCAGGGGTGGGCAAAGGCGTATATTTGCAGACTCTGCCGCTTGCCCATGAGCAATGATTGCAGGCGGGGAGAACGCGGTCGCACTAAGTTGGGGACCAAAGTAGTTGAAAAACCACGCATGGCAATGGAACGAGGCCGACTCACCTTGAGGTTGTTCAATCGGCAATGATCACAACGAGGCTTGCCTCTACGACCAATCCATAGTGATTGACGGGCCTTGTACACTTTGGGGTTTGGGATTTTTATTGTGAGTTGTCCATCATCGCCCTGATCTCCGACAGAATCTGTATCGTCGAAGGAACTCTCCATGTCAACTGAGGCGAGAGAGAAAGCTCAGAAGTAAAATATCGCAAATAGTACGCAAAATGTGCCTCCTGTGACTGATAATTGAGCTTTGGAACTGTTTGGGTTAAAATATAGAGTTAAAGAAAGTCCTTGCTTGTATATCAATACGTATGAGCTTACTTTCAGTGAAACACCAATGGCATGGGCGAGAGGCTTAGGCGCTCCTGGATCTTTGAATTCGGCCTTATTCAATAAGCCGAAGCGCATACAATTGATAAACTTGAGGTAAGCTCACCTTTCAGGGGTGTAATGTAAGTGCTTGCAATCTCCAATGCAAAGCACTCGGAATCCGAACTTACTTACCTGAGTTGTGACGTGACAGTCACCACATACGAAGTGACTATCAAGCCACAAGGCTATATGGGTACGTAGCCTTGGGATAGCTCGGCGACACCATTGAGTTATTTCAGAGCAGCTGGATATTGTAATGATCAGGCTTGTACTTGATATATCTACTCGTCTTCACTATCATTTCTCGCATCTAGTGTATTATCCGCATAGTCGACAACCTCAGACAGAGTACCTCTATATAGACACATCCGTGTTGTGCAGGTGATCAAATAGAAACGTAGTACTTCCACCGAAAATCATACAGACCATACGGTCAATGGAGCCAGTGCTTGTTAGGAATAGAAAGAAGACCCTAGACTCAAACTCGATCGCGAGCTGCGTCCAGCCTGCAGTAACTAACCTACCATTGCATAACAGTCTGTCGATACCATTGTGGTTAAATCGATTGCGCAAAGCGTAGCCGCGGCTATATGGTGACCGGACTTGTCTCTTGGATACGGGATCCTGACTCTCCCCTTTTCCCTAGAAGTACAACTGTTTGTTACAAGTTCTCGGAATGCGGTAAGAAGCTAGCCAGCATTTTTAGCGCGTCGCACCAGAGCTTTCTGCTGGACGCGCATAGGTGTCGAATCAAGAAGTTCAGAATATCAGTGCATTCTGCCTTAGGACACAAGCAATTGCAGATCAGTATTGTTTTAGCCAGAGAGGTTTATCATGCGTACTGCATAATCTATGCCAGCAATATCTTTTCTGGTCGATCACGCCTATTTTTGTGCATATAGACCTCATCATATTGTCTGCGTTATCAATTTATCGGTTTACTGTTCACGACGTCATCTCCGTGTATTATTCCATGGTTAGTAACAATATCCTAGTTCTTCATTGAGGAACCTGGCGATGTACTAGAACGTCAGCTCAGTGTAGCAATCGTATGCTATGGAAGGCTTTGATGTTGGCATGAGATCTTCCAAGCCTCCCTAGCGGCAACCGTGTCGATTGTCAGCGTTCAGCAAGCCCGGATCGATCGAAGTTTGGCTCATCTCATGAGCCCTCAGGGCAGTTAAATCACTGGAGCATGAATCATCTAACTTTGTGGGAACTGAAAATCTTGAAGTTTAATATTTGTACAAAGATTACACTGAATGATTATGCATACACGAGACCGTTCGCATGAATGGGTAGGGAAAAATAACAACTATACTCTACAATGCATGACAGTATTTTCGTCTTCAACATGACGATATTGCCGCTGTTCGAGACGTTGGGCTCGCTCAGCGTCAAGCTGCTGGACGGTGCGGCGCTGTACCCGTGCTAGGACACAGTCAAGCTGCAGGAAGTTTGCATCATCCGTAGCGAATTTCTTATGTTTGCGACTTGAGGTGTGCTATAAATTAAATATATGTTAGTGCTAGCGTTGCAATGGCTTATGATTTGGCCAACCAATTTGAAATCATCAAATTTGACCCGGCAACTTTCACAGTAACCTGGCTTGCTACCCTCGTCACGTTTCGGCAACCTTAATGTATTTGTACTCTTGCTCTTCCTGAGGACCGCTTGGCGTGCCGGGACTTTTTCCGGCGGACCCATCTGCCCATTTCTCAGGCCGCTGTCAATCTTCTCTGTAGGTATGGATAGCCTACGCGAGGTAAGAACCTGTTGTCTGATCCTCCCGCTGAGAGCAGAGGACAGTTGAGTGTTACGCAGCGGATACCCAGCAGTTGAGGTTGTTCCTGTGGTCGACGCGATACTAATACTATTCCCTGATGCTGCTATGTAGGTAGTCCCCGCAGCGGAGGCAAGGTAACCTGAGGCGTTGTTAGATTCCAACGGGTCGCCGTCAATCAGACAGCCTTCCTGAGGTCCGGGGAGGGGGTACGATGCCCGACGATGGAGATTACACAGTGAAATTGATCTACGAAGATCGCGTGACTTCTTCGAGTGCATGTTTGCATCTGCCTTTCGCGTTAATCCCTGCATGTTGCGAATTCTTTTCCTATTATTTTCTTCTTCTCTATTATTTTCTACTTGTTGTTGCCTTTCCCATCGTTTCTTTTCTTTTTCGTCAAAGGGTATGAAAGGCCCACGGGCGCATGGATGACAATACAGAACTGGCCAGGCCGTTTTTCCATCACGAGATTTTGGAACCTCGTATTCGTGAGCGGCGATCGTAGCGAGCTCCTGGCGAAGATCTTCGACGAGGATGAAATAGCTCGACTTTGAGAAATAGTGAAAATCATGCCTCTTTTGGGTAGGATCACGTTCACTGATGCCGTATATGCGCTCTGATTGGAGAAGACGAGTCAAGGAGCGTTGCGGGTTGGTTATTGGCTGAGTTGTAGGGGAAATCCGACCGATTAGAGGATCGTCAGGCAAGTCGAGGCACCTGTTTAGTACGCTATCTAGCTTGGAAGTGGTCCAAACTTTTATACCAAAGCTCAAAGCTTTGGAGACCAAGTCAAATCCTGATCCTGTTAGAGTCTCATCTCTTGGGAGCCGTCAGATACAATATATCATAATGTTGCTATCAATTACCTGCTTTTCAATTTCATTGGACTTCTAAATGAATGCCCCGGCTTTGTTAATAAAGTTTTTGATTTTGGAACATTTTCTTTCTCAGCATCCCGCTCAGCGGGCAAAGGTTGGTTGGTAATCAGGTGGGTTACTTGGTTCGAGAAAAAATCTTCGATAGTCTAACGTCAACATGGTACGTTAGCGACATTCAAGTAGAGCCGTGCAGTTACATACGCCACCCAACCCCTGAATTCTAGCATCAAGAGAGGAGACCGCAGCTCGGTCAGGCTCTATATGATCGGCGTCGAAATAGAAGGTCCACGATGGGAACGCGCGACGATATTTATCCCTAAATTCAGCCTTCTGTTGCTCCTTCTCGGCTATTCTGCGCTCTCGCGCGGCTTGGCGCGACGGCCTATCCTTGTCCGGGCCGTCATCAAAGGTGGATGTGGTACGAACGCGTTTGGAACCTGCTGTCACGCCGTCTTCAGGTTCTGGAGACCTCGAGCGCTTCGGAGCGGGAGGCTGCTGCGGCTGGGAAGGTCGGAGGGCCAAAGGGCGGCGGAAAGAGGTGGCCATGAACGTTGATGTAGTTGAACGCGTGCAGCGCGTTGACCTAAAACGATGTTTAAACAAATATGTCCAAACAAATATGTCCTCTCGACACAATCAGCCTGCAAACTCCCCTTCGTATCTTTCCAAGGACCGGCTCACCGACTACCATTCCACTCTTTTCAAGCGTCTGACATGGGAGGGCTCTGTTCCATTGGAGATACGTGTAGACTCGAAGGAACTTCCAGCAAATTCCGATCGTGGTCTGGAATGCTATTACATACAAGGTCCTCGCGTCAGCTATCTCCCGTTGCTCATGCCAGAGATTCGCAAATACCTGATGGATGTGGTATTTGATGACGCTGCGGGCAAGGTACTCAAAGAGGATGACTGGTGGTTCGAAACTGAAGAAGGAACTACTCTCAAATGGTGAATCTAATTTTCTCTATCTTCATTCCTGCTAAAACGCGTATTTCGAAGCATTTGAACTGACGCTGAATGTAGGCATTGGCCGATAGGCCTGATTTACGACAATTATACCATATCGTCATCGTTAAGAGTGATTGGTACAAATCCGGCATCTTTAGTCACTCCGCTACGTTTAATCCTCCACCTGGCATCTCCTCCGGTTGACAAGCTCTTATTAAACCCAAGCGCGGAGGGTTGCAAACAATCATTTATGGGTCAGTTGAAGGAAGCTGATTTTATCAGATGGGGGAACACTAAACGAATGACGGGTCTGCGCAAAGCTGATCAGGATGGGATGTGGGAGGGGATCAGAGAGCGTAATTGCCTTGGCGAATTCATACGATTAATTCACTGACGTTATTTTCTGAAGACAATTTTGAAGAGTATTGGCGGGTAGCTTCAAAGGTGACGCCCACAGTAAGCTTGGTGCGCTCGCAGTCGCCCCCGCCCCCACCCTCGACGTCCATGCATTCTCGCCCTCCGTCCGCTGATCAAGGGGGTACGCCTGATAAGGATGGTGCACACAATGTTCGCAGTGTACCCGTCAGGTTGTACCTACCAGACGGGCCTGTTATCCAGGATCTGGTTCCTCCACTTCTAGAAGATGGTAGAACCTTTACTTTCGTGGCTGGACAAACTAATAAATTTTCTCTAGGCACTCCTCACACCCTACAATATTACCTTCACTCTCATGTTCCTCTGCTTTTTGGTCCTGACGCTACTGGCACTATGAAACGGCCAAACATGTCAGCAGACCAAGCCTATGTCCTGATTCAAGGTGTTTCTGCACCCTTGGAAGCTGAAATGGCGTGGCTGGGAGCATGCATGGCTGGAGCGGATGGCTGGCTTAATGTTTGCATTGGTGTGAAGAAAGGCATCTGAGTTAGGATTAGATTGGCTCAATTTCAGCAGACAATGTAATACAGGGGATCCGGGGGAGATCATGTATCAAACTTGACAATCTGTTCTCTTCCACTGCGATCGATTTTCACAAGGCGTTTCGCAACACACCCGTATATGATTCGGCTCGTATTTTGCCCACCGCCTGCTCGTGTAGTAAGGATCTCCTTTACTTTGTTCAGCGACAAAGAGCAATGCGGTGCTAATAATAGAGTAAGTAAGAGATGAGCAGTCAGGATCTGCTGTGACGTTGGTGGTGCCATAGCCGTAGTTGATAATGACGTTTCGGTCGCCGTTGAGGGTGATGCCGGGGTGATGCGAGACTGCGACAAGAGCTTCAAACGTGCCCTGACACGAGATTAAACAATGATAAAATGCGTGGCCCATGTATGAACTAACAAAATTTCTTTGACGGAGGGCGGCTCCGCTGTGTTGCCAGAAGCTTCAAGTTGGTAAATTGGACCCATAATATCTGGGGCTGTTTGCCATATTTTGATCTAAGCTACTATTCAATAATTTGCTGCGACCCGACGGAGTCATCAACTCACAGCTATACGCTCAGTATCCTCGTTTATTTGTATCTTGTTACCAGAATTAGATGGTTTTTTGTATGCAGCGGGGGGACTCGAATGCGATTGCTTCGGATGGCTATAGTCTTCTGCTGCGCTTGCAGTCGCATTGTCAAACGTCCCAGTATCATCTTGCATTTCATTCTTTCCTCCATTCTCCACTTTGAAAATTGTAGTTTGGTCAGCATTGGACATGTGATCCTCTCCTTCGCTAGACGGAGGGTCTAAATCACGAGTAGTCATCGAAAGATTCGACATATGACTGAGATCCATGACTTCATCCATCAGATTGTCGGTGAAGTGCAGAGTTTTGGCGGCGGCAACAGGTGTACGCTCTGATTCAAGATCTAGTCGAGGATCACTTTCGGAGACCGTTTGGACCACTTGCGGTGACGTGCTTTCTTGCACAGGCCTACGTCGAGCGAGTGCTATTTTTTTCTGTGTATCTTTCAGGACGGTGATGATAGATGGATCAATAACTAACGCGCTGTTGAAGGTCTGCGATCTTTGCCTTGACTTCACTTGTACGCTCTTCTTCTCGCTCAATCAGCGACTTCAAAGGTGGGATCTCTTCTGACTGCACCTAAAACAAGTGGTGAGAAGGACGTGCAAAAGGCGATGGTTGTTTACGCTTTCGAGTGACCGAAGAAGGGTACGTATATTTTGGCGGACGTCGTTGAGCCTTCTCAAGACTGCAATCGCTTGGGAGCGGGCGCGTGGCATTGGCCGGATGGGATCGCTAAGGCGTAGTTTAAGAAGGCACGAAGAATCGAAGGATGGACGCTTACTATCTGTCTAGATATCTGAGAGCAGCTTGTGCATAAATTTCTGGTTCGACGTCGTGTTTAATGTGGTCATCGCGTCTCTGAATGGCGCGCCTGAGGGGTGTTGCATTTCCAAACTCGACGCGTGCCACCTGAGGCTTTTCGGGGCGTACGAGTTGGAAGAGGCCAAGTTCTGAAGGATCGGCATCACGTATAAGATCGCCGAGGTGAGTATCGAGGACTGCGCGAGTAAATGGACCTGCGAGTGCTGTCGCAAGAGCGGTATTCGCAGCTACAGCCTTGACCGCTTTGGATGAGCGAGCGAAGCGGTCAATCTGGTCAGAAAGTGAAGCCATTTAAGTATCAGGGTCGCGCTCCTTCTCAGGCTCAGACTTTTGATTCCAACGTCGCCCGACCGATGTGGGAGCCGCTGCCTCTCATCGTGTACGGGTATGCCATTCATCCCCTCACTCCCTCCCGCAGAGAAACCCGCCTGCCCTCTCGTAGTCGTCTTTCAACAGTCACAGAAGCCTCCACCGAAAGCCACGCCGTTAACCGCGATGTCGTCTTGCTCGAAGTCGGCGATGAGGTCTACGCGTTTGAGAAATATACTCCCTCTGCAAGAGAGCCCGTTGAAGGCGTCTGGTACAGAGGGCAAGTCTTGGACTTAACCTCATGTCTTAGTCTAAAGTTCTCACAGATATGTCGTCACCACAACCCGCCGTCCTTCCGTCAATTGGACCGTGCCGGACTCATCTCTTAGCGTGCAATCCTCGATACGTGCAGAGGAGCCGCAACAAGTTTTCATAGGCATTTTTCCTGCCTCCCACATTTTTATTCGCGACGAGTTGGCAGATGCCGAAGGTCGGCTTATGGAGATCGCTGCATCTCTCAATGGGACAACTAATAACCTTGCTGCCATCGCCGATGCTGTGTCGCAACGAAAAGACAAATCTATCGCTAGCATGACCACAGTCAGGGAGGAGGACGAAGAGTCTGCGACAAGATCAACGCGACTTATGCTTCCTCCCGATAATACAGGGACCACCCGTGGCCTTGCCTTGTATTCCACCAGCGTCCGATCCGTGTCTCCAGCTGATTCCCATGTCTTGAAGCCTCTTCCACCCCGGCCCTCGCTCAAGTCCGGTGACGATACTGCGTCTGGTATTGAGCAGCCCATTGTGGATGAGATCGCCTCAGCTCTCCGAGAATGGCACATGCTGATGTTCCAGTACTTAGCGGGGCGTGATTACAAACTTTTCCACACCGTCCGCGAGCATATAGAAGCTCTTCATCTGGGTCGTCGCCAGCTGCTCGCTCAGACCCTCAACGCAGAAGAAACTAATAACCTCCGACGCGAGTGTGTGGCAAGACTGGTATGCGCAAATATCGTACAAGGCCTTGACATTATCGTCAGACATCCGTCGTGGGGTGGTCTCGTTACCGTGGATATTGGATCCGATATTGAAAACCGAAACTGGGTCAGCGCTATTAGGATGTACACCATGCAAGTGACTTCGGCCCATCTCAATATCATTCATGACTCGGGCAAGACTCTTGCGACTGATGTTAGTCTTAATGGACCTTCACCGATTCCAGCCCAGTCAGCTTTCCCCGACTTGATTGCTGCACATTCCAGAAGTCGGTCTCGGTCGCATGGTCGTATGGATATACTCGACTCTGCTGGAAGCTCCAAGAACATTGCCAAGTTTTATCATGTATACCTCGACATCCGTGTGTTTGTTGCCTCGCTTTGTTTGCCTGGAGAGACGGCAGAGCTCTTTTTTTCCCTCTACTGGAAACAGGGAACTCAGTTCATTACGGAGGATTTCTGTGTCATCTTGAACCACAATGGAGTCATGGCCCGTGATCCTTCTGGTCGCATGCGGACCTTGTTTACTGATCTAGTCCTTACTGACGTGCAAGACCCCATATATCTGGTTTGCCGTATCGTTCGGAATGGTGCTCTGAAAGCTAGCAACCACGAATCTCACACCCGTAGCGATTCCATTCGCCCAGATAGCAGCGCATCATTGCAATTGGCTGATGCTTCAAGTCATTCGGCCATTTCGCGGGTCAGTCAATCAAACGAGTCAGCGCAACATGTCAGGAGACCGTTTGGTTGTGCGACTTTGGAACTAACACAACTCAGCAAGATGATAGAAGAACAGTTGGACGTCTCGCCGTTAAAAGAGTATACGATGCCAATATATATTCCTACAAATGAGATATCATTTTCTATGATTCACCAGAATATCATCAACAACAATGTCAAGGAATTTGTGAAGTCATCTAGGTTTGTTGCTGCTGACGCTCGAGTCCAAACCTTGGCTGACTTGGATGACAGAGCAGACATTTTGGCAGTATCAGTCAAAGTCTTCCGGGGTGATGTCCGAACAATAGTACGCGAAAATCCTTCGCTATTACAGGACGTACCTCATACACTTCGTCTTGGTTTTCCCGACGTTGTGTTCCCTGATGATGAACGCAACGAGCTGTACATCAAGCTTTGGAGTGGTGACTTCAGTCCGTCTCACCATGCTCCAAGCCGCCTCAGTGTTGCCAATCTTGCGAGAGTTCAGATGGGTCCAACGACCAATAACGTGGAAGTAATTATGGAAGTCAAAGATCGAGATGGGAAGATTGTGGAAAATGTCATATCTCAAGGCAGTGGCGAACCCCTAATGTCACAGTTCCGCTCCTTGGTCTTTCAACGTTGTAATGAACCAACATACGGTGAATTAATCAAGATAGTCCTTCCCTCTGATAGTGTGCCAGACTGGCATCTCTTCTTCACTTTCCGTCATCGTACCAATCGCGAACGACCCCGTCCTTTGCCAGAGCATTCCGATAAGCCATTTGCCTTTGCATTTCAACCTCTCTTTTCAAATGGAAAGTCTTTTGTTGAGGACGGCAGCCATACTTTGATCATGCACAAAGCCGATAAACTGGGTTTCATCACAACTGATACATATCTTCCTTCACCTCATTGCCTTCCATTTGGCCACAAAGTAGATCAGCTCGCTATCACCGTTGATATGCAACGCCTCGCCCCACCATTAAAGGACACGTTGACAATCCGGTCATCCCTATGCTCCACTAAATTCACCCAAAACCAAATCCTGTTGAATTTGCTCTGCTGGGAGAAGATTGAAGGCCAAGACTTCCTCTCCATGATACTCACCAAATTTACGTTCGTCGGTGAAGGCGAGATCGTGAAATTTCTTCGTGACATCTTTGATTCGTTGTTTGGCATACTTATTTCAGTTCATAATCAAGCAGGGGAAATGGACAATCTTGTTTTTAATGCCCTGGTTACTGTCCTGGGTATTGTGCAAGATCGTCGTTTCAGCAATTTCCAGCCAGTGCTGGACGTCTACATAGAAAAGCATTTTTCTTGCGCAACTGCTGCATCACACATTATCCGTTCAATGAATCGTCTACTCGCTGATCCCACTGCCGCCGATATTGCATCACCTCTCCGTTCAGCCCTGAAGGTGTGGCACTATATCTTCAAATTCATTTCTCGTTCCCGAGAGCTTCAGAAGGCGAGGGAAATTGGCATGGGAAGCGGCGCCACTGCTGAGCATCTCGAGATGACGTTCAAGCGCGAACTACGTTCCCATCTTTCGGAAGTGACTAGGATGATGTCCACAGCTTCACCTGCATCTATTATAGGCACCCAAACGATTGCTCTTCAGCACTTCACATCCATTTTACCTGAACTGGCCAAAATGTTTTCCACTGTAGAACTCGTTTCCTTCACAACTTCATTCGCTAATGCAGTCACTGGTGCCAGGGGCAAACTCGTCATCTGGAAGCTGCTAATGTACCTTCAGGTAGTGAAAGGGTTCTTATTCGATAATCCTCAATCACGACCGCTTCTGGTTGAAGCTGTAGTGATATGGATCAAACCCCACTTCGGACGTTATGACGAATACGTCCATACGTCGTCAAATGACTCGGAAAGTGCTCGTGATGCCGCACAAGTAGCATGGCTGGAGAGCATACGACTTTGCGTTACCATCGTAGCTATCATGCTAGACAAATTACAGCAGAAGTTAGTTGACCGAGAAGTAATTGGAGATCGTCACGCCTTCCGTCAGGAACAAGATAACATGGAAAACTTGCTCTCACTTTTTCCTAGGTATGCTGCTTGCCAGATTTTCTTTTTCCTGACGGGAGCCTTCTCATTCTACATTCTCTAGGCTGCTAGAGTCTTACAGAGAATTTAACAACGGTGCTATGCGTAAAGCCTTAGAACGCCACAAAAATGTCGTCGCTGCTGTAACTTCGATTCCTGTGACCTTCCCCGACTCATATCCTTTTTCTCTGTTATCACATCCGCCAGAAACCCAGAAGTTACCAGGGGTTTTCTCCGGAAGTGTGGGTAGCGAACAACTCTTCAACGCAGGTCTGGGAGAAACCGCCGTTGTGCTCCTCGTTTTAATTTTATGCTCTCCAACGCAGCATATTTTGGAATTTCTGCAATCAAGTCTAGATATTGAAGGCCGGGAACGTTTTGTTGCATTTTTAGGACAGTTGTTCAAGGTCGCGACATCAATTCTACAGAACGATGCGTTTCCGAAGACATGGCTCAACGTTAACATATTGGCGCACAAAGTTTTGGTTAAACTGATGGAGCCTATCGGAAGGATTCTTCAGAAAGAGTTCATACCGCCTCAAGACTCGGAATCACAATTCAATGCCTCCCTTTGGAAGGAATGTTTCCACATGCTCCTCACGCTCTTGTCGTCAGATCAACTCGTGATAGAAGAATTTAGTCCCCAGGCGAGTATAGAACTGACCTTCAAATTGCCCGATGCTAACTACTATCCTTAGAAACGCAGGGCAGTGTGGCGCCTCGCTGGCGATGTGCGTGGAGAAGGTGCAACTATCCTACTGAGCCTTTGGCAATCTTTGGGGTGGTACGACATTACCCCTACCAACAATGATGTACCCATAAAATATGGGGTGAGCTCCTGGGGATTGTAATCAATGCTAAACTAATCATCGCCAGGGGTATCAACCTTATCTGCATTCTCTTGTTGGTCAAGTTGTCAATCTCTGCCTAAGCCACCATGATCAGCTACGAAGCAATGCGGTACAGATTCTTTATAGCATGATCATTTCTGACTTTCGTCAATCCGAGCACTTTGATGGCATTGAACACGAGCTCGTGACCAAGTTGGATAGTTTGTTCATGTCAGACAGCAAAGCGATGACATTTCTCGAGTCTTTTTCAT
>WION01000615.1:0-28396 GCA_015039365.1 Amanita rubescens
AGCTACGCCAACACCCATGATGACAAGATCTGCAGGTATCGTATTACCGTTGACCACGACGCCGCCAGCCAGGTTCGGATTATCCCGCGAGGAACAATCCTTTCGACTTTGCTCGACATGTGGAATTTAACGAGGAACAATCCTTTCGACTTTGCTCGACATGTGGAATTTAACACCTTGAGATTCGTGGTACTGGGCATTATTAGCACCAAGATTGTACGATATACGCAATAGATCACCTTCATCAGCCCTGCTCCCACTTCTTTGCCAAGCACATTTTCAAACGGATAATGCTCCATTCCAATGACATCGAGTGACGCGAGCTTTCTTTTAGATACCGCTACAACGAGTTCCATGCTGATGAAAGAACTTCCAATAACTACTACACTCTTCCCTTCCTGGGCGGCTTTGAGGCAATATGTCATCAAAGTATGCCGGCATGGAAATACTAACCTTCATTAACTTTACGAGAGTCCGATATGCCTCGGAAAGTGTATACATTTTCAAGATTTGCACCTTCAATCGGTAATGCGGCGAGGCGTCCCACCGGTGGCCAAAATCAATTTATCGTACGGAAGCGAATCTTTACCGCCGTCCAAGATAACCTTTTTATTTGCTAGATCGACTGAAGTTACTTCCTGCAAGATGATCAATAGCGGTCAATCTGACTTAGGAGCTATCTTACAACTCCGAGGCGGATGTTAGTTCCGTACTTGATCTTGAGATCAGCGGCTGTCTTCCATTCGACTTGAGCGGGGTTTGTGATAAGTGCTTTACTAAGCTTCGTTCTTTATTTCCATTTCAGTCATAGAAAATGATTGACAGCCAGACGAAAGCTGACCGATCAATAGGTAAGTAAGTCTCTTTCGAGAGTATCGTGATTGGGGCGCCATAACCGTGCTGGATTCCGTTTCAGCCATCTTTTAAGAGAGCAGGAGATGGATTACCTCTCTCAGACTTTCAATGGCGTGAATGGCTCCTGATCCACCACCGACAATGACAAGGCCTTTCTGGCCGACTTCGTATCCGGTGCTAACTAGTCTCGCTGGACGATCCTTGTTCTCCTTGAGAGTATCTGCCACATTTGCGGTGACATGGATCTTCCCCTCCTTTACGTGGGCTTTGAAAGAATGGATAGCAGCAGGTGCAGGTGCATCCTCTGCCAACAATTAGTTAGCTTACGGGTGACATGGATTCAGAGCTATTGAAGACACAGACCAATGTCTCCATTGCAAACGTTGAAACAGGCTACAAAGAATTGTTGAAAGCAAAATTTGAGTAGGTATTGAATGAACGCTTGCCTCCGTGCCAAGGGCTTGACATGTGCTAAATCAACGTGCGGACTGAGGAAGAGTTGTGAACTTACCATACAACGCGGCCGTCAGATGTCAAAACACCCTTAGCGAGAGGTGCGCCGTAGTGAGTGCAGAAAGCGCTCGTGGCGTGTATCTTGTCACCGATGCGCGACAGTAAGACATGTCCCTTGTCAAACTCAACTTGCTTCCTGCAGTAAGACATGAGTTTCTCGAGCGTCGAACACCAGGACAGAATTGATACATGTGACCATCTTGCAGCTCAGATTCATCGAGGACAGCAATAGTCTTGATCGACATTCTGCGCAGGTGGGAAAGAAGAGAGAGAGTCGGACGAAAGCGTAGAGCAGATGACCACCTATATATTTGACCACTGAAGCCAATCATAGATGATGCTATACATCGATACTGATCAATCTATTTATATCAACTCGATGTCAGCGTTCATTACAATAGCGCGAATGCACCGTCAGTACTTTGTTTCCTGGTTCCTGCCCCACTCATTGTTGCATCTGGGGTAGATATCAGAAACCTTGCAAAACTGCGCAAGCTCAAACAGTATGCGGTGAACGCAGACGTTTCTGGGCTCGTAAAGGTCAGCGACGGCGCCGCCATGAAAGACAAGGCTGAACACACACAGAGGGGCAGACCGGGTGTACTGGTATTTCAGGGCACAAGATACGCCATCAAAGATTTTTTAGAGAATGCACGCAGTATGTCTATCTCTACATTTGAGAAGGTAGTCCATGATTCTGGTCTCCAGGTTTACGTTACCTTGATTTCCACCATGTTGATACCATCCCACTTGATACCACATTGCGCATCGCAAATGCCAGACCAGGCCTACACGAGGTTGAGGATATGAATGGTCTAATTCAGGCTATCGACAAACTTGGCTTGAGAACTTGGTTCAGGACTCAAATGGGCATGGACAAAGGATAGTAGCGTAGTATCGGGCCCCCACTATAACTAGACCGCCCTCCAGGACCCGTACTGATCACTGCGGGACCTCTGTCGACCGATCACATATCATTAGTGACAATCTAAAACGTCATTATCAAGGTCCGCTGTTCTCTTACGTACTGCCTTGCCTCCTTCGCACTCCTTCTCCAACAGAATCATGTCTCAACCGCCGGCGCGCCCAGGTCCCAACATTTTCTATTCATCTATGTGAATGGGGAGAATAGGTTAGCGCTCAGGATTCCGCGGGCCAAAATACGTGAGTACGCCCTCAAGCCATACAAGTGGCTGCGATTCCTCGGCCACATCATTTTTGGCCGGCACGGTGTTGGTGGTCACATCAGTACCCACCATGATGGTTGGAACGTCGGGAAGGCCATGTCTGAGGAAGATATGAACCGCCCTGAACTTGATGACAAGTTGACAACAACATTATATACTATTTCTCAAACGGTGTGTTATATGTCCAATGTTCGTTTGGACTCGTGATTATTTTGGGAAACAGTTAGGTCAACGATGCATCGCCTGGTCAATTACACTGGAATTGCAGATGAAATGAGGACCATGAATTACCTTCAGACAATGCAAGAAAGTTCCCCAGAGAATGCGGTAGCTGCAGAACGGGATGGTCACTGCTGTGTGATTACAGATGTACATCAATTTCACCATTATCGCCTATTATCTTATACTAAGGGTCATGAGTGAGTTCTTGGCATAGCTCCACTACTGATATGAGCAAACCTCTTTTTGGATTTAACTAGCTTATTCAATTTGTGACAAGGGATTGATTGGGGATATCGACGATCATCAAAACATCATACTTATTGCTTCTACTACGGCTCAACTAGTAATCACAATTGCCGATTACACCATAAAAGCTTGAATCAACCCGGCCCACCATCGGGCCAGCTCTGCGTCACAGCATCTCGCTCGTACTCACAAAGGTGAACTATATTGTATTATAAATCGTCAATCACAGAAAATACGCTGACTGTCACTGAAAACGTAGGATACTAATGTCAACTAATTCACAATCAAGCAAGGCCACTTCAAGGTCGCGGCAGGATGATATTGAAAGCAGGGTAAGTCCAGTTTTGTCAACAATTTGTGTGAACGGCTAGGCACTCTGGGTCACTAAGAGGTCATGCTCTCAAACGTGGTGCAATTTTAAATGCAACCGGCATTACGAGTCCTTCAGAGACTCGATTCTTGCTATCCCAAAAGCGGGGCCTATGGCTGTTCTCCACCAAATGTTCGCACTGCATGAGAAGGACTTTTGTCTGGTTTACAAACAGTATCCCCCGCCCACTATCCCCGCCGAAACTCTGTTCGTACTTGTCCGCGACGAGGAAACTGGTAAAGAAGCTGCCGATACTTCCCTTTGACATCAATGAAATTATGGATCCTGGTTTTATCGAAGAGGATATTATGACTTGGAGGTCTGTGTTTTGACGGGGTTCAGTCTTGCCAGGATGGGCTAAGATTCTCTGCTACTTTTAATTCAAAGATTCTAAATTCATGCAATACCGGTTCATTTGTGAACATAAGAATGTGAGCCGGCTGCGCGCTCAGCGCTGACGCCACCTCAGTTTGTTTTATAGTATGCTCGCTTTCTTGTGAGCCTATAGATCTTCGTTGGTACCTGGGGAGGTTTTCTAATGGATCACGTCCTGTCATCCCGGACCCCGTGGATTACGAAGGATGCATTCAGTATAAGTCGATGCACAAGGAAAAGTCTGTTAAGTTGGTTCCAGTTAGGCCAAATACGAACTTGCCTCGGTTGACGCTCCGTCGTTATCTAATCTATGTCGTTGTGTTAATGCTGCGAACAAACAACACTGCGTGGTCCACCTGCGCAAAAAAAAAAAAAAAAATCACTTGCAGGCGAAGAGTTGGGTAGTAGCTGTAGTGCTGGAACAAACTTGATTAAATCACAAACGTGCCCAGTCCCTTGTGAATGTAAATGTGATTAATGGTAAATAATGCCGGTCAAGTCTCTTATAAGTAGCATTCATAAGATTAGAATGATTAGCGCTAGGTTAGAACTGATAGTTGGCTAGTACGAAGAACGGTCCAGAGCGCATGTTGGTATGAGATAGTAATTCCGCAAAGGATGGGAGAGGCATCTTTCTCCCTTGATCCGTTAGATTTGGGTGAGAGCCTTCAAAAACGATTTCATTACTTCAACGGATGGTGGATAATTTCCGCGCGGTGGGGGAAAGTCGGTGCGTGACCCTTCCTCATTTACCGTTCCTGGGCCAAAGGGAACATCAAGAGACCATAAAGAGAGGGACAAATAAAGAACACCCCTCGATGCTCGCTCGGGAGTCGTCAATACATTATTATATATGACAAATGCGTGACCTATTGTCAATGTAAAGACAATAGTATCAAGGCGATGTAAGCACGACGGGGATGCGGTGCGCGCGTGGGGTGGATGTGAGCGTAAAAGAAGGAGGGTCGCAGGTGGGCGTAGAGGGTCCCGCGTGGACCTTGGTTGTCAGGGGTACCGGTTGGCAGGATTAGGGTGCTGGCGGGCATTGAGGGTAACTGGGTAGCACAAATAGATGGTCAGCACCATCAAACGGGAGCGGGGGAGGTGTAGAGGGATTGTCGGTGCTGGAGATGCAAGCGTGAGAGAGCGGATGGGGTTAGGGCGGAGAGAGCAGCCGGAGCAGGGCGCTGGGGATGCAGTGCATGCGTGAGGCAGCGAGAGCGCGGGACAGGGTGCGAGTGCATCTGTGTGCTGGGGGTGCAAATGCGAGAGTGTGGATGGGGCCGACAGCAAGATATTGAGACTGAGGGGCGAAAGCGTAGCTGGGTGGTGGGAATGCAAGTGCTTGTAGGCGCTACCATGTGACACGCACCAGCCACATCACGGCCAGTACGGAAGCCGAGAAGGACATGGTCTACATTAGTTCCTGTTTCGATGATGGGGTCCAGTGCCTGGTCACATCACATTGTTTGTACATGATTTTTCTTGAACTAGATCAACCCAATCAACCCATGCCGCAGTTCCTCTTGGTGCCGTTCACCTGATTTCCGGTGCCACTGCTTATCCCCAAGTCCCCGCTGCGGCATTGCTACCTCGCCACAGTGCTGTCCCTTACCTACTGTGTCGTACTCGCCAGGTGCGCTGTCTAAGTGCCGCCTTGGTTATACCAGGCCGCATTAGTCTGTTAGCCGCCCCTCCCTCCGAGCCGTGACTCAGTTGGTTCGGATCAGTATACCCGGTCTTTTTCAGTTGAGTTGCAATCGTCCATTGTCGATTTCATTGGATTGTTGACTGACGGCTTCATGCTTGCTTAGTGGTGTCTTCGCGTGTTACGGAAGATTGTTACTGCCGACGACAATGTATTTGGCGACTATATGCACATATGCTAATGGCCATTTATTAGTAGCTTGCCCTTCCCCACTGTTAGCTGTAGCACCCTCAAAGTAGCAGCGAAGGTGAGTGTATGAGTTTTTCGGTGGGTCAGATGCCTTCACCTCCCACCATACTTGCCCAACCGCTGCATGGTACGTCTAATACCTACTCTGTTTGCTGTCGTGCTTACACTCTCCTGCATTATGCCTAACCTGTACACCACCAAGCTCACCATCTCTCTCGAAGTTTCCATGCCAACTGCCACAAGCGACCGCGCTTATATTCTCATATCGCTTTCGTGCGTGTCTCGTGCGACTTCGTTCATTACGTGACACGGTGAGAAGGATTTCACCTCCCGCTGCACTCAGGATGATTGCCCAGCCATGCCATTTGCGTAACCACTCGTATGCTTGGGTCTGGCGCTCTTCGGCCCTCTTTCAGATCGAGGAGGTATACACCCCGTGGAATCTGCACGACACTGAGCGCATCCCGCACCATCCCACTTCTCACATCCTCGTTTCTGGACCTCATTGACATGGATCCCGTACAATGTTGAGTGCATCCGGTGTCATTCCGCTTCTTACTACATCCCCATATATGATACATCTGGCCTGTAATGTCCATTCGTAGAATCGTAGTTGAGAATAGACATTGTTATCATACTTTAAACCCTTTGACCACTTTGAAAAGTTGTGAAAGTGCAAAAATAACTTTTAAAAGTAAAAAAGACCTTCCCTTCGAGTAAATTACCCCTTTGGCCCTTTTGTCCCTTTCAAAAGTGACGAAAGGGTCCAAAGGGAAAATCGCTGATGAGTACAATGTATTATGTATACTAGGTTGAAATATCTAATTATGTAATTGTTGTCCAGAAGTTGCAGAACTCGGCTCGGCAAGCCGACAAGCCGAAACAAATATTATTGCTCATTTCTGTCACGCAGTTCCAAGACCCCCTAACACTGTGCCGAAAATGGTAATCATGATGGATCTGTAGACCATGTCCTTCTCGGCTTCCGTAGGCCAGAGATCCTCTGGGATTCGCCCGGCATCGTTGGCCAAGGCAAAGGAGGCCGCTGGCGCGACATGCTGGCGAGGTAGGGTACCTGAGCGGCTGCCGAATGAATTTAGGCTCTGGCTCGCGAGCCCAAATACTAAATAGGCTCGGCTAAGGCTCACGGCCAGCTATAGCCGAGCCGATGTCAACACTAGCCGCATATAGGAAGTAGAGAAAAGGTCGCTCACATCTCTAGTTGAAAGCTGTTTCCGGAGATGACTGACGAGACAGACGAGCATAGTATGCTCCTACTCGTCTAATGCAACGAAGCGGCGCGCAATTGTTGTGCCATATTTGCTCTACAGCGTGAGTTCCACTCGAGCTTGACCTAACAGAAAAACTATGGCGTTGCAACTACCACCACCACCTCGCGATCCGGATGTTCCCCTTCCCCCAGCTCCTGCTCACCCTCCAACCCTTGCCAACATCTACGAAGCTCGCCGATATACCAATCGCATTATCACCAGCAAAAGCAAGTCGGTTATTCATTTCACCATTGCAATGCTGAGTCCTGACCATGTCATGCTGTCTAGGTATCGGGGCGCCTAATTGTGCGACCATTGATGATGTGGGACGTGCAGTACTCTACGAAAGCTCCGCAGTTCAGATCGCTTCTGCAGCTGTCATTGGTCCTGGTTCGTGAAAAGTTCTTTGTCTTGATGTGTGTTGAAAACTTTTGCTATTGAAGCTGTAGCGCCTCCCTGGTTTGGGCCGGTTCAGCAGCAGCTGAACAATATGCAGCAGGCACAGAACAATATGCAGCAGCAGCTGAACAATGTCCAGCAAGAGCAGAACAATATTCGACAGCAACTCAATCGGATTGATAGCAAGGCATCACGAGTATGCCCATACCCATGTCCTTGACCCTCTCTTGACCCTCTACATGCTACCCCTAGGCACTCAATGCTACAAATGGAGAAGGGACATTCCTCCCATTTGAAACTGTCCTTTTTGTGGATGGAACAGATCCAACAGCACCTCCTGTTTGTGCATTTTTGCTTGATGACTGTGTGGACATTGATCACCCCTAACAAATAGCATAATCTTCCTGCTCTTACCTCGACTGCAATCATTGATGCTCTGCAGGGGGTTGAGGCCACTGATTATCTCAATGGCTATGGTATTGCAGTACCTCATCTCATTGTTGAACGCCTCTGCATTCTCAAAGCTTACATTGGATGCAGACAGCTGTAAACAACAGATGTTCAGGTGTGTTAGGAAACCATTGTCATCGTGATTGCGCAACACATGTGCCAATTATTATCATGCATACATACATAGCGATACTTGTACATTCAACTCAGCCACCATCCATTACACTACCTACCATTACTAGTATACTACTATCACCAGCAGAACACCTTATTTACCAATATCCACACGAAAAAGTGATACATCTGATACAATAATGACAATTGTCAGAGTGGTTGGATGCCCTGTCTCCTTTCTATCCAGGGTTGAGCAGACAGAAGAATGGTACATTGAAGTCCACGTCCACGATGGGACCGTCACGCAGTTCAGGAACATTCGATCTCCCCTGACCATGCAAAGGAAATTCTGGTCCAGACATGCGCCCTTCTGACCTGAACCGTGCAAATATCGCATCAAAGTTATCCATCACAGAGGAGGTTGCAAACATTCCTCCCATTGTGCCACCTTTCGAGACTGATGGGCCAAGTGGTACGGAAATTGACAGGTTTGTTGAATTGTTGCGCTACGTTCAGCCACAGGATGCCTCCCGGGAAAACCAATAAGCCATGTACCACCAGAACGACATTGATATTGTTTGGTATAAGATAATACAGCAATGGCTAACGCAACGAATCAAGAAATGATGTACATTAGATTACTGTACTTTTGGTTCTATGGTTTTATTCCGAGTCTGGCTTATAGTCAGGGCGCAATGATCGCACGACCTTGCCTGAAGCATAGTTAAGCACCAGACCTAAAGTAGTGAACGTTAATACATACCTGCACGCCAGATTTCTTGATTGTCAATCTCTGCCAACTCCTTGGCAAGGTCTTGACGGTAAGTCGGACGACCGTTGAAATCTAGTGATTTGCGAGTCTCCGTGCCATTTTTCACACTCTCATAGAGTTTCTCAAAGATGGGCAGATTTGCCTCTTCGAATATCGGCGCCCAGTCCAAGGCACCGCGGCGGGCCGTTGTTGAGCAGGCATTGTACATGTAGTCCATTCTATAAAACGCGTTGGATACTTGCGAGGAAGATCGACAAATCACATACCCCTTGGCACCAATCAGAGGGAATAACGACTGAGTTGCCTCCTCTACGGTCTCGTTGAAGGCTTCAGAGGGCGTGTGGCCGTTTTTCCTTAGAACTTTATATTGAGCCAAGAACATTCCTTGAATACCACCCATGAGCTAGAAAATAGTGAGATTTATTGACTCTAAGCAACAACAGAATCACACTTACAACACCACGTTCACCATACAGGTCAGAGTAGACTTCCTTCTCAAAAGTCGTCTCATACATGTAACCGGAGCCGACACCAACACCTAGCGCAATCGCCTTCTCTTTCGCCTTAC
Organism: Amanita rubescens; assembly: GCA_015039365.1. Classification (NCBI taxonomy): domain Eukaryota; kingdom Fungi; phylum Basidiomycota; class Agaricomycetes; order Agaricales; family Amanitaceae; genus Amanita; species Amanita rubescens. Next base: position 9,240 of record WION01000615.1, read on the forward strand.
CTGTGACATCTTGCCATATAGCAATGCTTGAGTTGATGCCACGTCCTTCTTTAAACAAGGTGCGAACGGTACGACCAGACCCCTTCGGGGCTACAAGAATGACGTCGATGTCCGAAGGAGGAACAACTTTTGTGTCATTTTTGTACACGACGGAGAAACCATGCGAGAAATACAAAGTCTTGCCCTTGGTCAACAACGGTGCAATTTTGGGCCAAGTCTGGGATTGTGCTGCGTCTGACAGGAGGTTCATAATGATAGTCCCCTTGTTTATGGCTTCTTCAATTGGAAAGAGTGTTTTCCCGGGCACCTGGGAATGGGTCAAAAATAGTCCAATGCTGAAGGCGCTAAAATTCGTACCCAGCCATCTGCTATAGCCTGCTTCCAACTCTCTCCGTCCTTGCGGACGCCAACAATAACATTCAAACCATTGTCACGGGCATTAAGACCTTGACCGTGGCCTTGTGAACCATACCCAATCAATGCAAGGGTATCGTTCTTGAAGTAATCCTGGATCTTGGCCAATGGCCAATCGCTTCGTTCGTAGACGACTTCCTTGGTTCCAGCAAAGTCAAGAGTTTTGACGCCACGGGCACCCTGGAACAAACAATTAACAATTTATAATTCGCTGTAAGAGATGGCGTACAGGAATAGTCTGTGCAGTTTTTCCAGCTGCAGCGCGTGCAAGGAGGGAGTAGTTTGCCATCTGGGAAGAAACGGCAGCTGCCTTTGGCAATGCATGAGATGCACGACGAGATGCGGCACGAAGCGCTTGCGAAGCAGAACGAGAGGCGAGGGAGGCCATGGTGGTGTAACGCTGGAAGCCGAAACTGCAAACTTTTTCAACTGAATTGAAATTAGAAAAATCGGCCGATTATGTAAATTATTTTCAATGTAATTACCGAATATCGCCGACAGCAGTCCTAGGCTAGTATGTAGCAGTTGTCAAGTATCGTAGTGTACCATCAAGAAAATCCAAAGTGTTCAAGCTAACCAGAGGCACTCGACCAATGGGGATCGAAACTTGGAAACCGCGATCGGCGCACGTAGCAGCATTTCCCACATCAGAAACACGGATATGCCAATCATGTTACGATCCTTCGCGACTTTACGATATGTCACCAGTAAATCTGCCATCCATCTTACAAGTCCTCGTTATATGTCGGTAAGTCGTCACCTACATGGTGTTGACTGTTACTTTAACCCCGAGACTAACAGTTACGCTCGGCTGTCATACCAAGAAGACAGTCAGTACGATGCGCTACTTCATCAGCTCTCCCGCATACTATGCCGCCAAAGTTGCCTGACGTGACGACAGATAATCTACCCTTGGTTAGCAAGGACGAACGTAAAGTTTCTATCGGTTGGGATACACGTCACTGGTCTAGATTGTACGTACTTCGTCATGCAAATGCGATGTTTATCTTAACCTCCATTATCAAGTCATAACATCTGGCTAAGAGATCATTGTCGCTGCGCACGTTGTTTTCATCCAGTCACCAAACAACGGCTGTTGAATACCTTCGAGGCAAGCTTGAATTTTGTCGTTGTGAGTTTTACTAAATTCTTCTACCAGATCCCGACCAACATTTCACCACTCGACGTGGCAGCGATGGCAGATGGTTTGCAGGTAGCTTGTACGTTTGTTGTTCCTATTATCTGTCTAATATCTGACACACTCGCAGGGCCTGATTCACACATCTCGATATATCCGTGGCCTTGGCTGCAAGACAACTCCTACGATCCTCCGCTTCGCAAGGTTGCACATCATGAGCACGTTTCACTCGATTCTCTCTTTTCTCTCTTTAACCCAGAATCAGAAAGGTTTTATGGGGTTCCAAGATCGATAAATCACCGCCAAGCGTAACATATGACGAAGCAATGGCAGAAGACGATAAAGGTCTGTTCAAATGGTTAACTTACATTGTAAGCATTTGTACGCAACGAGCCACGACTCCGTTTGAGACATAACACTAGGAGCAATTTGGCTTTTGCTTCGTATCTGGCATTCCGGCCACCCCCGAAGCCACCGAAGAGCTATCCAAACGAATCGGTTTTATCCGCGAGACACAATGTTCGTGACTACGAAACAGAGCTAGGAATATTCGTCACTGAGCTTCTTAGATGGCTTATTTTGGGACTTTACCTCCGACTTGGCAAAGGGAGATACAGCATACACTACGATGGCCTTGGGTGCTCATACTGATACAACATATTTCGTGCGTAAATTTGACCTCAAACATTAATCCTTATTTTTAGCTGGCCTAGACCGACCCTTGCGGGCTACAACTATTCCATCTTCTATCCCATACAGATGGCTCTGGAGGGGCTAGCCTTCTGGTAGATGGTTTTTACGTGGCTTCTATTCTCAAGGAATTACATCCCGACGCATACGCAACTTTGTCCCAAGTTCCTGTTCCAAGCCACGCCGCCGGAGAAGCTACTGCATTATACCGCCCTAATCCCTCTACTGGCTATCCAGTCCTTCGGCATGACTCGTCGACAAGTCAACTTATGCAAGTTCGCTGGAATAACGACGACAGGAGCGTTATGAGTCATATTGAACCTAGTACGGTGGAGAAATGGTGAGATATGCAACACATCACCTTCGAAGAGTCTCACAATCGTCAATTTACAGGTACGATGCAATCAGAATTTGGAATCAAAGCCTTAAGAGTCCGGATTCTGAGTATTGGGTTCAACTAAGGCCAGGCACCGCAGTTGGTGAGCTCATCGCTATTAATGCTACTACTCGCAAGATCCTTAACCTTGTGTATAGTCATCGACAATCACAGAGTTCTGCATGGCCGGTCCGCATTTGATGGCAAGCGTCGTATGTGTGGAGCATATATTGGGATGGATGAATTCCGTTCGAAACTGGCTGTCCTGAGTGAGAAGTTTACACCGGAGACTACCCTCCGTACGACAAATGGGATGCCACCTACTAGTTTGAATGGGAGGAGCGTTTGGAATAATACACTGTGATACATGTACTTGCAATCAGAAATTGTTATCAAGTCGAACCGTGTGACTATAGCTTAGGCTATCCTTTTTTTCTTCCTCCACCCGTTATATCAATCGCAGGTGCTGAGCGCTGAGCGATGTGCATGAATCATAACTAATTCAATGTCACTTCTCTACAAACATCTACGCATCCACCAAGTTTTCGGGGCGAATACGGATGTGGGTAAGACCATCCTGACGACGGCCTTAGCCCGTGCATCTGCAGCTAGAAATACGCCTGTCTTTTACCTCAAGCCAGTAAGCACAGGTCGACCCGAAGATGCCGATGACGGGTTCGTAGATATTGCGCCAGTATAGATTAGTGCTCAAGATTATGGCAGACACATCAACCGATATGGTGGAGCACCAGACCTTATTGAAACTCACTGCTTGTATTGTTATGACGAGCCCGTCAGCCCGCACTTGGCCGCAAAGCTAGCAAACGATCCAAATGTAGGTGGATACTGCCGTTTTCGTCCCCAGTTGTTAATTATGGAACAGATACCGTCTAATGAAACAATACTAAGGTCTATTTCGAGCTATGTGCAACGGTCGGCATCAAAATTCTCGAAAAGGGCGCATATGTACATAGAGACTGCAGGAGGTGAGGTGTAGGCTGTGGTGTATATGGTTCGGTCCAGTAAACTTGAGCTCCAACTGACTGATAAATTTTCTAGGTGTCCATAGCCCCACCTTGTCAGGTACCACGCAGGCAGATTGTTACCGACCTTTATTCTTTCCTACGATCCTCGTCGGCGACTCCAAACTTGGCGGAATTTCGTCAACAATCTCGTCGTATGAATCATTACTCTTGCGCGGCTACATTATCGACGCCGTCATCGTATTCCGCGATGAATACTACCGCAACTGGGAGTATCTGTCCCCTTACTTCGCAGAACGCGGAGTGCATGTCAGTGCACTCAAACCGCCGCCTCCATTGCATTCTGAACCATCTGAGAACGTCCGATCAACGGATGAATACTACTCCTCACTTGTTCCCGAGAACAAAGAAGACGGCATGTTCACTGTCATCGACCACTTGGACCAATGCCATAAAAAACGGCTTCATGAGCTTAAAACAATGCCGAGACGCACACTAGATACGATCTGGTGGCCATTTGTTCAACATGGGCTTGTAAAGGATGAAAAGGATGTCATGGTCGTCGATAGCGCATATTCGGACTTTTTCAACACTTATGAACATAGAAAGGGTTCGGAATCTCAAACTCTCTCGTCCCTTTTGATCCCGACTTTTGACTCTTCTGCATCGTGGTGGACGCAGGCATTTGGTCACGGACATCCATCATTAGCCCTCGCAGCCGCCAGAGCGAGCGGTCGTTATGGTCACGTCATGTTCCCGAAAGCCACTCATCTTCCGGCATTGAAATTGGCGGAACGCCTAAAAGAAGGCCCCGGTAAAGGATGGGCAAGCCGAGTATTCTATTCTGATAATGGGTCGACGGGAATGGAAGTAGCCCTGAAAATGGCTCTCCGTGCTTATACTGTACGGTATGGCCAATCAATATCTCGGACAGAGCAAAAGTCTCTTGGTGTGTTAGGCCTCAGAGGCAGCTACCATGGAGACACAATTGGTGCTATGGACGCATGTGAAGAGGCAGGTGTGTATACATGTGAATGGCACAACGCGAAGGGTTACTGGTTCGACCCTCCTTCTGTCGGCATACGACAAAACAAAGTCATCATTTCCCTCCCTTCTGCCATTGCCGACTTGACTGGTTCAGCACAAGTTTCGGTCAATTCGCTTGCGTGGGTTTACGATATGAACGCCCGTGTGCAGTCACCCTTGGCGCAGACTTATACGACGTACATCCAACGCACTCTAGATAGCCTACAACGCCAACGTGGTTCGAAACTCGCTGCACTTGTCCTTGAACCGCTACTTATGGGCGCCGGGGGGATGATATTTGTTGATCCCTTATTCCAACGAGTACTCGTCGATGTCATACGTGGCAAGAACCAGCCATCTAGTTCTGACTGGTCTGGAATGCCCGTGATATTCGATGAAGTATTTGTAGGTCTTCACCGTCTTGGGTTGCAAAGCGCTGGGCCACTTCTTGGGGTTAATCCTGATATCTCTGTCAACGCCAAGATTCTGACGGGAGGGCTGGTACCCCTTGCTGCTACTTTAGCATCTGAACATATTTTCAATGCCTTCCTTCGCGATGAGAAGGCGAAAGCGCTCTTACATGGCCACTCGTATACCGCCCACGCTGTTGGTTGTGAGGTGGCGAACGAAACGTTGAAGATGGTAGACCAATTGGAAGCCAGTCCAAGCTGGCAGGCGGCACGGAGCAAGTGGATCGACTCAAAAGGTGGATTCGTCTGGAGTTTCTGGGGTCCAGATTTTGTGAATGCCATCTCATCCGTTAGCTCAGTGGAGGAGGTCATGTCTCTAGGTTGTGTGTTGGCGATTAAATTTAAAGATGCCGGCGCTGGTAGGTTCTCTTGCAGCATTTTGGATGCGTGAACTGACTAACATGATCAGGCTACACCTCCAATCGCGCAGAGGAGCTGTTGGCTCCACTTAATAAGATCATCGATGATGGTGTATCTTCTCCTGCACCTGGGGGTTCACCTTTCAACACACACTTCAGAACGCTGGGCAACGTTGCGTATTTCATGACCAGCTTGAACACGTCTCCTTCTGTCGTAAGAACTATGGAGGATAAAATCTGGAAGACGCTTAATAGATGTTGAAAAAAATGTACATGATAGTAGAAACAAATTAACTCCGCCAATATTGCGCCAAGTCGTGAATGCGATCCAACACCACCGTCAGATACGAAGTCTCGTTAAGCAATGCTTCGAAATGTTTGATCGCTTCCTCTTCCGTCAAATCCAACCTGAACTTTTCCTGGATCTGTTCATGCACATCACGGTGCTTGATATCGGGAATGTTTGCGTCCACCATTAGAGCAACTAAGTTAAGAATCAGGTTTGCGCTCTTGCGAAGGATGGTGAATGCAGTGAAGCAGAAACTCTTGAACCGTGCGTAGTGTGGTGACTGTGCTCCACCCATGCCATCTACCATTTCTTTGCATACTTTGACGGGTGGTGGAAAAGGCTTTGGATCGCGTCCGAGGATATATCCAAAGTCGACTGAACCTGCGCGTAAGGCATGCGATGCGATATTCAACTTACATACGTACCGTGGAAGAAGTGTCCTGAAGTCATACTATCAGAGTGGTTTCATTCCCTATCGATATAAACTTACCGTCGGATGCAACAAGCAGATTGTCCAAATGGCGATCGCCCACGCCTAGCAGATAAGTCACAACGCAATAACCGGCTACCACCATTCGTTAGCTCTGCGGCTAAAAAAATACATCAACACCACTCACCACAGCTCCGAACAAATGTATCAATAACGCTTGGCTCAACACCTGAAGTGCCCACGCTGCCCTCGTCAGGATTATGCAAGCGAAGGTAGTTAAGGACGTTCCCGTGTTCGCTAACGATAGAGGCAATGGCCATGCTGGGGATGAACTGTGCCATGCCCTGCGACGGACCCGTGGCCAACACGTCGTACGGACTCAACTTGAGGTCCAAGTTTTCCTTTCGCAACAGCAGATCCATCAAGGTGAAAAGCTGGATAACGAGCTGGTCTTGTCTCATGTCATCTCCATCCTTGAAGATGACGGGATACGTCGATCCATCGGAACACTGAAAATACAGCAAGAAAGGTTGAAGACTTGATTTGAAAATAGAAGACTTTTCAGCTACGATGCCAGTTATTTCGATTCGGGCGTTCAAGGGTAATGGCAGAGGTGGCATAGACGCCATGTTACTTTTTGGATCTGCGAGAAAAGAACGTAGCTTCTCAATCTTCTTCGGACGTGGGTCTTTCGATGTCCTAAGTTCTCTGGCTCGCTTTGCGAGAGTCTCGATCAAGAGACCTTGGCGGCGCAAAAGCTCGCGACGTTCTGTCCCATCTTCTGCCTCGAGTATCTTATTCATAAACTTGAAAACCACCCGCCCGTACATCTTGGCCATGACCCTGTCCTCTGAGGCCACTTCAACCATGAGGTACCAATATAATCTGTTACCTAGCACAGAGTTCATAACACCACGTTCAATCAAAAAATCAGTAAGTCCGCTATCGTCATATGAAATCGCGCTCGGTGCAGATCTTGACGATCGCTGGTCACTAGCCACACTCTCGAATTTGAGTGCCTGCACCAGTTGAAGTAGATATAGTGTAAGTTCCTATGTGAAATGAGCAACAAGATCCCCCGTACAAAGTAACGGAGGCTTACATCGTCATCGGCACGTTTCAGTTGTCGAACAGCAAACGCTCGCACGCGTGAATCGACGGTGCCCGGTCCCAGCAGTTCGAGGGCGTCATCAACGTCAACCTCTGACCATTGAGGCAATAGCTCCTCAACGGCCTGCTTAACCTCAGATGAATCGCGCCATGTGACCGATTTGAGAAACTTTGTTAGACCCCGTTTGTCCCTCGTCAGGTAAAATCGGAATTTCCAAATGAGGTCTTTCTCTTCCGATGTTAGTTGTTGGCTTGGGGCGTAGTTCAATATAACCTGATGACAACGATGAGAAGGACGAAAAAACCGGTGCGCATTGAAAACAAACAGCTAGTTCATCTCGTATCTTTGCATTTGGTTTCAATTCCCTGTCATAGGGACTACTCCGGTGACTTCGAACCAAACGCCGATGTTTGTCTTCCACAGGATTTTCACGTACGACATCTGGGTCAACGACACTCCATAATGTCGAGTCCAAAGAGAGAGGTGACGAGATAGCTGTAGAAGTAGTGGTCGTTGTGGGTGGTGGTAGGCTTGATGATGTTGTCACAGGCAACAAAGTCTCCTGAAGAAAATCAATCTTTGATTTCGCACATCATGGTTACCACAGGACATACCGGTTCACTGAAGATGACTGGAAAGTCGAATCTAGGCAAGTCAATATACAGGAATAAGTTTTCAGATTTCTCTGCCTCTGCCTGTCGGAAATATGCTTGATAAAATAAATTAGACCTAGTGAGAAATGTTTCATACCACATGAATCTCTTCCATCTTTCGAAAGGCTAATTTGTCTAGCCAGTCTGATTTTGGAATATCTCCTCTGTCATATTTCTTGACCAGCTATAATCGATTGATCAAAATACCCGCCTTCGCGGTCCAGACAAGACGCACCTTCTCCAAGCGGCCCATCTCGTCCCTTGTATCCACTTTGCTCGGTGTTCTTGTCTCTAGTGACCCATCCGCTTCCTGTCCGGGCCATAACAACAGACGGTGCTTGCCGCGTCTCAGAGTCCTGCAAGTCACGTAAGGTACAACCTGAGCGCAGCGATCTCAGACTCACATTTTCTTCCCGAACAAACGGAAAGTGGAACCACCAACAGGAACAGCATTTCTGGGACCAGCAATATCCCAAACAGTGAACGTAATTTGCGAGGTCAAGGGAAGGTCGCAATAGCGTATTGGAAGCGTTATCCATTCATTCCATCTACATGATGTGTGAATGTCATGCAGGATATAATGGAGGTCAGACGTACGAGTATTTTGATTTGAAAGCCTTGAAGGATGTGCGAAAGGGGATTGTGAGCGGTTTGTTGTCTGCTACCAGTTGACAGGTGACATAGAGGTCTGACATTGTTCTTGAATCCTAAAATTATAAGCTGTCGACGGACAGCGGTAACGAGAGCATACGCTTACGAGGATTGGACGCCATGGTGTCGTAGTTCAGGATTCTCAAGTAACTCGGTATGACTTTTTGGCTTCCTATTGCCCTGCAGCTCCGACCTGTTGTGATTGTTAGATCCAGAATCCAATGTAAACTGTCATACGAACACTCTGAAAGTGACGGGAAGTCTCAAGTCCGAGAGTTTTGCGAACGTGAAGTCGTCTCGATTGTCTTTGTCCATTGGTAGTGGTACAAATTAGGATATGTACTGTCCGGGCCGAGCGTAACAATTTTGGTCACACATAACATAACAGTGTCGAAGGTATGTTCCCTTCATCAATCATCGATCCAACTCAGATGCGGTAGATGGACTTGACCATAAAGCCACAACATATCTCGGAAATGAAAGAAAACCTCAATGATCTTCCGACTGAAATCCTCAGTCACATATTCAATCTAGCTGCACAAGACCACGGACCCGTATATTTCCCTATCTCTAAACAGAATCGCTCTCCCCAACTGGTCATATCCCATGTGTGTTCGCATTGGCGAAGGGTGGCTCTTTGTACACCCGAGCTATGGAGCGATACACTACTTGCCTATTCCGGCCCGGGACGCGTTATCGATCTTCATGAGCAATGGCTCCTGCGAGCGGGAAATTCTCCCGTCACACTGTCGATACGATTCCCCCACTTACTGGATGGTGATGAAGTTGCCAGCGCGTTGCAGAGGATTTCCTTGCCATTTCAAGTCAAGAGGCTCTTTCTTGACTTGATGTATGAACAATTCGAGAAATTATCAAATTTACCGGAGACTACATTGTCAGATCTTGCAGTGCTGGAACTTGACATCTCACTTCCTGACGAAGGGGACGTAAACATCAGGCCGCTTCATTTCATTACCCGGCTCCAGTCTCTAACACTCAGCGGCGAGCAGTCACTAGACGTCTGGTTTGATAAACTCTCCGCAATTCTGCCGTGGAGCCAACTACGATCTGTGGATGTCAGAAACATAGGTTCAGCGAATTTGCACCCCATTGTCGATATCTTGCGCCAGATCCCAATGCTGCAAAGACTTAACTTATATCTAAACGAACGTCGTATCGATGTCTTTGAGACCCTGACGATGCCTTATTTACGGGATTTCCAACTGGTCATTGCCATGGAACGCAGAGAGTTTGACAAGGTTTTGCGCTGTTTTACATGCCCTTCCCTCGAAAAATTTACACTCTCGTCGAACACTACTTCCTGGACGTTCCAGACTATTGAGATTCTTAAGCAACAGTATAATATGCACAATCTTCAAGAAGTCGAATTTACCGACGGTTGTGCACTTCCAGTTTTCTCCATTTTACAAAATGCGCCTATGCTACGCTCGCTTTCTCTTCCACGCGATGCTATATTGGATGATACAGCCATTAATGGTATATCATATGGCTTTCTTGGACGACATCTCAGGAGGTTTGATATGGACGTTGTACACAACTTTGGAGAGGTACTCCGCATGGTAGAAAGACGCAGGAAAACGGCTAATGAGTTCATGAAAAAAAGTTGTAGCTGGAGAGAGGAAATCACTGTTTTAAAGGAAGTAGCGATTTGCCTTCCTCCTGGTAAGAGGAGGGAATTTCGAGAGAGGGTCGCCGCAATGAGGAAGGCGGGTATCACTATTAAAGACCGCTTGTAGCTGCCCTATGGTGGATCCATTGCTTACCGGAATCATTATTTAGAAACTCACTGTCACCTAACGAGTCGCCGCGTCAGTGTTTCTTCCTCCCGTTCCTGGGCCCGACTCCAAATTCGTATCACCGCCTTCCCACCTCCCTCGAACCTTCGCAAGATACGTTCCGAGACGTGATAACCACGCCGGAGGAGCCACTCGTCGTCATTGCTGCCGTACCGCAAAATTTGGAGGGCAAAGTTCAAAAGAGGATTGGCGACCCCCTGACAAAGTATCTGAATACCTCTGCTACTTCTACTCGTCCCCCTCTTCTCTTAAACCTCCCGGCACGTGGTGCCTTCATCTCAAAGGGTTGATTGGCGGTGCTGATGCCGAATGGAATTGACAAAGCCTGGACTGGCTCGTCCCTCCTCTCCTATCCGAATCTGCGGCATGCGCGACCTAGACAAGTGGATCCACGACGAAATGTCCATGAACCGTTCCAAACCCTACCTTGACGCCCGGTGCCTGGTCAGTCCAACCAGAATCGGTCATTCACTCCACTCCTCGACTATTCGAAATCGAGAGGGAGCGAGGGGCTGCGAAAATATGGTATTGCCCTTCCGGATCCGATCAGATGTCGTACCCCTGCTGTTGGCTTTGGCTGCGACCACAGCTGCTCCGTCTCCGTGAGCTGCCGCAGCAACCGCTTCTGTCACGCAACAAACGCCGCCGCTCATACGGAGGGGTTTCATAGAGGGTTGGGGAGTGTCGTTGGGCCTTCTTCGAGGGTTCGTAGAGGTCTGGACTCTGTCATTCCATGATGAAATTGTTGAGGGCGCACTAGTTTTGTCCCTGGGTCCTACTAGTAAATGGACCTGGTCTGTCTGTTGGTTGACTCATAACTACAACCGTTCGTATAGGGGAAAACAAATATAAGACACATTCTCAACAACGCACTCGCGATGATTCCGACGGAGCGAAGGACAACATCTGGGCCACCAGCAGTCGAACTCGACCTGGCGGTGCAGGCAATCAAGAAATTGATTGCCAGGTGTCAAGCAGATGGTGAAGAGGGAATGGAGTATGAAGAACCTTCGTTGCTCAGCTCCAAAGCCTTCTTGACGTGCTGATGAAAAATCTTGAAGGTTTGCCGGTATGTGTCAGTCGGACATGTGGGAAGCTGCAAGCTGAGATCGTCGTCGAACTTACTAACTTAGGCTGATGAACATCTAAAATTTTTGAACATCTCCGAGTCTGATGTACTGGAGTTGAAGTCCAATTGTATACAGCTTGCAGCAGAGACTGATTCTGTCAGAGAGGATGATTATTGGTCTGCCAATGGACTTTATCGCCATCTTTGTATGCTGAAAGGTCTTGTTCCACGTACGGTGATTCGTGAATATGCTCGATGTCCAAGTTGAATCTCCTTTCTAAAGGTTCATTGACCAGAACGAAGCTGCGGCACGCTTGTGGTTAAATGTGTTCTTTTTCCGTGTTGCCTCCTTGTTGCCTGGGAGTTCAAATTCAAAATTTGTTCTCAACGTTGAGCAAAATGATCTGCCTATTGCACGAGACCCTACTTTCTTCAGCTTTTTGTTTGGCTCTGTGGGCTTCACAGCAATAGTGAACTAGTGATTGAATCTTTTGCTCCCATTCTACATTATCCTTTACCATGCCGGTATAATGGCTACGCCGAGTTTGATATCCGAGTCATCCTTTACTGATTACCTGGTAGACTGTTACTGAGCTACAACAGGATGCCCGTGCAAAAATTAATTGGGATCAGGTTTTGAACATCGCTTCGTCTATCAGGGGCCAACCTTGTACCGTCTTCGAAGGCGACGAACTTTCTGGCGGTTGTAACATCATCAATCGCATCGTCTTTGCCGACGGCATACTCTGGGCTCTTCGTATTCCATACGACGAGATGCGCTCTCCTGTTGAGTGCACGGTCACCACGATGCGCTACGTGCAGCGTACCGTTCCGAGTATACCTGTTGCCACTGTACACGCTTGGTCGGATAGCGAGGACGGTGATGGCGTAGGGATGCCTTATATGTTGCTGGACTGGGTTGACGGCAAGACGTTGGAGTGGAATGTGAATGTTCCGCCGCCAGCTGCAAGGGAAAAGGTCCTTGGTCAGCTGGCACAGTACACTGTGGACTTACTAGCGCGCACTACTATGGATCCCAGCTCTCAGTCGGCACTGACGTGGATATTGAGGAGGATCGACTCCCGCCTTACGCGCATCTTAACCGGAGAGCTCCCTGGATTCGACCCCGTTGATTGCTTGATCTACCGTGCCATGGCCAAAGAAATATATTTCGTCTCGCCCTTGGATGCCTTCCCCTTTCCACTGATGCACACCGACCTTGGGCGATTGAATATTCTTGTTGATGATAATTTCGACATCACTGGGTATAACATATTGCTTTCCTAGCCAATATCACGCAGCTGATTGTTTTTCAGGATCTTAGACTGGGATGACTGGGCTTGCCGTTTGCCTCTACAATGTGCCGCTATGTGCCCGGCAATGATCGCTGCTGACAATGATGCTCCATATGACGAACTTTTCCGCAAGGACCGTCTGGCGTTCACTGAGCATTTTGCGTCTGCCATTCACTCTTCCGGCGTACCTGATGACATCATGGTTCACTTGCCTTCCATAATGCTAGATGACGAGCTGCAGATTTTCCATTCGTCGATCGGAAGTAAAGGTGCGTATGCCCGTTGGGCGACAAAGTATGCTGTTCGGAGTGCTCGTTGGGTCAGAGCAGCTACTGATGCTCTAGATGAATTCGTTCTGGTTTTCCCCGACATGGCAAGCTCGTCAGGCGTCCGGTCTGTACGTGCTCGTTTATTGGAGATGCAAGACGATGGGTTGGAACCTTAAAATGTGGTCTTAGTTTGTGCGGGGTCTGGGAACTTGGAATATAGTATATATAGGCTCCTTTGCCTGAACCTCGCTATAAAGTCAGAATCTATGCTGCAGTCGCTGGCGCCCTGCACATGAGAGCTGCGGACATCCGACAAATGAACTTTTGGCCTCGGGAGTAGTTTGGTTGGAATTGGTTGCCCTAAATTATTTCATCTCGTCTAACCTCCTGCCTGGACGTGACTGTCGGGCCGAGCGTAACAATTTTGGTCTCATATATACAACCTCGAGTCGTTCGAGAATCGAAGGCAAGCTACCTTCATCGATGCAAAGTCCCAACTCATATGCGGTAGATGGACTTGATCAATGGCGAACGCATAAAACCACAAAATGTCTCGGAAATGGAAGAAGACCTCAATCATAATCGTCTCCCGAACGAAATCCTCAGTCACATATTCACTCTAGCTGCACAACACCACGGACCCGTCTATTTCCCTATCTCTAAAAAGAATCGCTCTCCCCAACTGGTCATATCCCATGTGTGTTCGCATTGGCGAAGGGTGGCTCTTTGTACACCCGAGCTATGGAGCAACACAGAACTTGCCTATACCGAAAAAAATGGCCTTGAACGCGTTATCGACCTTCATAAGCAATGGCTCCTGCGAGCCGGAAAGTTTCCTGTCACACTATCGATAGAATTCGAGCGCTCATTGGATGGTGATAAAGTTGCCAGCGCGTTGCAGAAGATTTCCTTGCCATTTCAAATCAAGGGGCTCTGTCTTGACTTGTTTTATGATCAGTTCGAGGAATTATCAAATTTACCGGAGACTACGCTGTCAGATCTTGCAGCGTTGGATCTTCGAATCATACTCCCTGACTGTGAGGCAGTTGTAAACATCAGTCTACCTCACTTCATTACCCGACTCCAGTCTCTAACACTCGACAGCGAGGGGTTAGTCGTTTATCGGTTAGACGACTGGTTTCATAAACTCTGCACAAGTCTGCCGTGGGGCCAGCTACAATCTGTGAACATCGGAGGCATAGGTTCGCCGAATTTTCACTCCCTTGTCGATACTTTGCGCCAGATCCCAATGCTGCAAATACTCGATCTATATCTGGACGAGCATCAAATCGATGTCTTTGAGAACCTGACGATGCCCTGTTTATTGGATTTCTCACTAGCCGTTGCCGTGGAAGATAATGAAGGCAGAGAGCTTGACAAGGTTTTGCGCTGTTTTACATGCCCTTCCCTCGAAATTTTTACTCTCTATACAAATTATATTCCTTGGACGTTCAAGACGATCGAGATCCTCAAGCAACAGTACAATATGCACAATCTTCAAGAAGTCAAATTTCATGATGGTTGTGGACTTCCAGTTTCCTCCATCTTACAAAGTGCGCCTATGCTACGCTGGCTTTCTCTTCCACCTGGTGCCGTATTGGATGCTACAGCCATCGATGGTATATCATATGGCATTCTTGGACGACATCTCAGGAGTTTTGAAATGGGCAGAGTTGTCCACAACTTTGAAGAGGTATTCCGTATGGTGGAAAGACGCAAGGAAACAGCCGACGAGTTCATTAAAAATGGTTGTAGCTGGAGAGAGGAAATCACTGTTTTAAAGGAAGTAGCGATTCGCATTTCTCCCGGTGAGCAGAGGAAATTCCGAGATAGGATCGGTGAAATGAGGAAGGCAGGTATCACTATTAAAGACTACTAGATGAGAACATGACGTACACTATGCCCCAGGTGGGTAGTACAAATTAGATACATATCGACGACGTGGTTGCGAGCAGGCCGCGCTGAAACGACGGTAACAGCGATACTATCTACAATATGTGTACGGAACAGCTTCACGCTCCTACGGCACCCAAAGGAGCCTCAGCGACTGGAGCAGCCGGCACTTCCGCATCAGCCACAGCGACTGGAGCAGCTGGCGACTCCGCATTGACATCAGTAGCCACAGCCGCAGGTTTCGTCGTCTCTGGCTTCTTGCTCCCATTTCCACTTCCGTCCGTCTTAGCTCTTTTCCTCTTCTTGAGCATGGCAACGGACACAGCAATCTTAACTCCATCGACAATCTCTCTGCTCTGCTCAAGATACTCGGTATCGTCGAGCCGATGCTTCTTGTCGGATTTTGAGCCAGAGGGATCTGAACTGTCAATACCAAGTTTACGTTCAAGTGCCTCGAGCTTTGCTTTCTGAGCATCAGCTTTCGCAGCCAGCCGCTGCGGTTCTGATTCGAGGTACTCTGCAAGTCTTTGAAAAAATCAGTCAAAAATTATCAGACTTGAAGAGAATTGCATACTTTTTCGCCTCTTTAAGCGTGCTAAGTCGTCTTCCACTCAGATCTCGACAAGAATCATTGTTGCTCGTTTTCTGACTGCTCATTCGACCACCAGCGGCACGCAGCTGACTTCCGAAACCACCTTTTCCGCCCAGTACGGGAGGCGTGAGTCGTAGAGTAACAAAATTAGGTGTCGAAATGCCATCATTGGGATGAAGCGAAGCTAATGTGGAATGTGATTGGAGTAAGTCACCAGCATGTGTTGAAAATACGGCTAGATTTGTAGGCAGAGAGGGATAGCGGGCACTCAAATGCGCATATAGCGAATGGATGGTGGAGTGGGAGGGGACAGAGAGTGTCAAGGAGGGGAAGGGCGAGAAGGCGTTGATGAGCACGGACGTTGACATGATTCTACGTTGTTTGGCTCTGTTTTGTATGGGTTTCGGCTAAACCTACATAATATTGCTTACGTAGTATAGCTCTTGCACTCTTACAATGACGAGCCTTCCACCTGCGTTACATTGGCCTTTGCAATTCTGCGCCTTTGTTACTACTGCGACGTACGTTGCGTCCATCATCACATCAAATGTCTCCCAGGTAGACCGTCTCTGGACATTTCTACCCACCATATACACCGCCTACTTTGCCCTTTTGCCACTATGGTCAAAGTCCCAGCAGGCTTTCCTTATCCCATACACTCCTGCTGAACTACCTCAAGACGCTATCAAGGACTATAGCCCGAGGGCTCTGTTAATGCTTGGCCTTGTAACCCTTTGGATGTGTAGGCTATCGTACAATACATGGCGTCGTGGTCTCTTCGCTCTGTACGTCCTGCCGATCCTTTCTAACCATATCCTAATTCCGCGTCAGGAATGATGAAGACTATCGCTGGGCAGTTTTGCGTGCCAAAATACCTGCTTGGTTCTTCCAAATCGTCAACCTCACGTTCATCGCTATCATTCAGAACATCCTCCTGGTTCTCCTAGGTCTCCCCACCGCTATTGCATCCGTCTTACAGCCTCATGAACCCCTGTCCACCTCCGATTTTGCCCTTACCGCTCTGGCGCTTGCCTTACTCGCTATTGAATTTACTGCGGACAATCAGCAATTCGCATATCAGTCATATAAACACGCACTCCTTGCCAAAGAAAAAGGGGCGAAATCCGTGGAGTCATATGATGAGAAGAAACACTGGTTAGGTGCACGTCTCGCATGGACACCTGCAGATGCCCGGCGAGGCTTCATCACTCGCGGTCTGTGGGCCTATTCGCGCCACCCTAACTTCTTCTGTGAACAGACTTTCTGGGTATGTCGCATATCCTTTTGTTGACATCCAATTGATTGCTGTCCAGTGGACCATTAATTCATTCCCTCTGCTCGCTTTACCCCCTCCGAATGTTTCCCATATAGGTCCAACACAGCTCGCGCAAGCTTTCGCGAACCCGGATTTGTTAAAATCCATGGTGGCATCTTTGTTCCCAGACATTTTATACATTCTCCCAGCAGCCTCTTTGTCCCTCCTCTTTTTGAGCTCAACCCTCTTCTCAGAAAGCATCTCGAAGAGCAAATATCCGCAGGCATACGCCGCATATCAAAAGCGCGTTAGCATGTTTGACCCCTCTAAAGCTCTGTGGAATGCCCTCGTTCACAGGCTTTTCAGGAGTGAGTCAGAGAGAAAGAAAATTGACGACCTTGTTTGGGGCGATATACAGGATATCAAAAAATCACAATGAACGGCCTCTTTGTATTAGTATGAACTTCAGACAAACTCAGAATGTATTTGTGCAGGATGGAAATACATTGGTTACATTATATGTCACGATGTCTTGCGTTAAACTCTTGATCAACGGGAGAGAGATCATACTCATATCGGGACAAGATATCTGACACTAATTGGAACTGTCGATCGATCAGCTCTTTGTGGTGAGCGGATCGTGGTCGGACGCGCAGAGGGAACATCCCAATGTATGACGTGAGACTGCTGGCACGGCGAATGGCGCGAGACTTCCTCGCACCCTTCACACGACTTAGAAAGGCCTCGGAAAAATGCTTTCTCTCGCACGTACTCTCTGACTTTAGCTTGCATCCACCGTTTTCTCCGTGCCAATTGTCAATTTGTCTCCCTCTCTCTCTCGCGTCCCCAACGCCGACACTCGCGCTCCAAGTCTCAACTCTCGCGTTTCATCCACAGCAACCACCTTTCGCACTCTCGGTTTCAGCCCCTGCCGTGTTCAGTCTGCCTGCCTCGTCCGCTGTGGCACGCCCACCACTGCGCCTTCCGCCACCGGGGAACGGAGCCGGGAGCCCTTGCTTCACAAGATATATCTATTGTTTTATCATAAAAGATCAGCTCAGGAGGAGGAGGGATTTGTACTACTCGTGATAAGGATTCTATGTGATCAAGGAGCCGTTTGACGAGTCATATACGTCATTTAATCCTATGGTAGAACAAATCGCAGCCCTCTAGAATAGAATGACACCCGACGTGCTTTTCTATATCAAATATGACAAGTTCCACAATGCCGTCTGCTTCTAATTCCCTTAGACCATTCACCCGACGCACTGCTTCAAGGAATATACTGGCATTTTCTGGATGGTGGATAGCCAATATAATCTTGATCAATTTGAGATTCGGGAACATGCTCCGAAATCTATATAGGCAATTTGGAGACTCGAAAAATCCCAACTTCGATAAGGATTTGTCTGGTGAAGTTTCGTACGGAGTGTGTTTGAACCAAAATTCTTCTAGGTCATTCGGCGAGGGCAGGGCGGACAGTATCTTCCACATAGCTGATACAAGTAGCGGTATCGGATCTTGCCTAGTTCTGACATAGGCAAATCTGGGAAATCCGATGTAAAGCATCCTAACGTTGGTGCATCGAGAGACTTGAGTCGGTTCCACATATTTTATTGCTTCATCTGAGGGTGACGTTTAGTTCTGATAGCATATATTTTAGCAAAACTAATCTTACCGAGCAGGAGAGGGATAAATGGCTCCTGGAAGGTGATCAAAAGCCGCTCAATGCTATGACCGACATGTTGTAAGAATCGCCAAGTCAGTGGATTGCAGGCTCCGTAAGTCGGAAGATCGGGGGCTCGTAGATGGAAGGTATGCACGGTAACATTGAGGTCTGGGTTAATCGAAGGATCCAATACATCTTTAAGAAATGCGAGTGAGTCGTTATCGAGCATCCTAAAGTGGAGAGGTCGGCGAAATATGGACAAATGATCCGAAAGGTCAGAGTATTTTACATCATCGTATCGGAGCCTCTGGAACGCAAGCGTTTTTATAGACGGTAGTCGACGGAACAGCATGACCATGTCTTGGGCCGTCGACATGCCCAAGGTGTCCAGCTGCAGGTCATGGATCTTCAGTTGGAAGATAACATCTAGAATGGAGCGAGGGATGACTTTCCATCCACCTATGGGCCAGAGCCGATGTACGAATATACACAGTGACTTGACGTTGGCGAGGTTCGATGCAATCCTTGTAGAGCCTATCTGGCAGCGATATTCGTGATGATGGGGGTGGAATAAGTCCAGTGAGGCAGATTTCTTTAACAGCTAATGTGATGCTGGTCCATGGGGCATCAACCAAGTTCCAAAACTGCTCGAATCCTCGTTTTTGGTGAACTCGAGATTGGACAATAGAATATGCCTGGTTTTAATGA
>WION01000616.1:0-28369 GCA_015039365.1 Amanita rubescens
TACAAATTCTCTCACTCCCATGTCTTGAGGACAGCGCAACCATAGGCGAAATCGAAGAGACAACGCGGCGGCCAGTCATTATTTGATTGCATCGCAACCGGTAGTTGTGAGGTACTATGTTGCCGGCCCATGTAATCATTGCATGTGAAGTTGTGAAAGGTGAGGCGACTGTTCTCGACTGATGGATGCTCAGCGAATTGAAGATGTCGAGAACCCATTGGGGTGCATGACGAGGGGACATCGTCGACGTTCATCGCGAAGTTTGGTGTCTAGAAACCATTCACACCAATCACATTGAAGATGATCGCGTTCGAGTAGCTTGACCTGTAAAAAGGCGACCTGGGAGGTTCCGAATGGGCGTGCAGCTCTCGCTTAAGCAGGTATCCCATTCCGCGTATCGTTTGATACTTTCTAAGCGTGGTTCGATGTCTTCCTCCCTGTAGGCGACGAAGTTTCTTCATATACTTCGTCTGGAATGAGCGACGGTGAATGGTACAAAGGGCCAGAACGCACCTGGTCTCCCTTCGCAGTGCGGAATTATATGACACGCCTCAATTGTACTGTACCAGTCATCACGCAACACCTATCACGATTGACCACATCCCGTGCGAAGTTGGCCCGACGGCTAGTGACGTTCGACGTGCAGGAGGTTCTGTCATCCATCCCCTTCGGATCAAGCAAACAAAAGCCGTTGTCTATCATTAAAGATGAGCGACAGGTCCCGATTTGCTCGAAATAACTCACCTTGGGATACGTAGTAATAATTACCAGCCGATATAGCAGCACCATCAGGACGATAATCTGCGACCTGTTCGCCATCGCGTTCACGAGAGATGTAACCTTCCTTGCCGTGTATGGCGTATCCCAGAAAACGTAACCAGGTGAGAGGATGCAATGAGAATTGGTGACAGATATGAACGGGGATGGAGAGTGCATGCTGATATTCATCACCGAAACGGATCCAGAGCTGAACGTTAACGCTTGTGGCCATTGCGAACTCAGATGTCGTGACTCGGCAAAGACAGTGATATAATATTATTTTAAATAATGCCAAACAATGGTGATATAATAATGCCAAACAATGGCAGAGTCTGGACAGACTCTGGAATTTGCGTAACGGTAAAGTCGTAAGTAAAACCTGCCAGCCTTAGCGCCATTATTACCTGAAGTTGAGCTTGTTTGGTTTCAGGCTTGAAATTTTGAAATCGAATTCATTCCGCACATGGATTTAAAACTTATGCAAATTGTTCGCCACGTCGTAAGGCCCCCGCCGTCTTTCCTGTGCTTCTCAAGTTTTCACTACCATGGTCAAGTTCACTATTGCATCCGCATTCTTGATCCTTGCCAACCTATTCGCTCTCGTCTCTGCCATTCGTCCGGTTCCCTCGTTTAGGATCACCAGCCTTGAAACCTCTCGTGTAATTTTCAGCGATGGAAATGAACAGGTGGGCCACAGAGTCATCACCATCCCTGTCCACCATGAGAATGTTCGCAACTCCGCAAGTCCTCCGACTCTAGTTCCGTAACGCGTCTGAATGTTCTGGGCGGCAGCTTGTTACTATAGATCCCCCGATTGCACTCGGAAGCCCAGTGGGGTCTTTGTCCACGGTGAAAGGAAAGGCCGGGCTTTACATTTCAATCAAGATTGTGCGTCTCGAGCGTATTATTTGCTTTATAGATACTATTTCTGAACGTGTACTGTGCGTAGGACAAAACCGGTAGCGGATATCTTATTTGGAGCACGGTGCAATACCAGTGGTGGTTCTTATTACAACCAGCTGAGACTTATTATGCGTTAGTCTCCATCTTCACTGGTCCTAGCCTTGAAACATCTACTAACGCATTCGGTGATACAGAGTTGCTGTCCCTGACCAAGATTACTACTGGTATGGGGAATCCAGGGCGGATGGTGTACGTTCTTTTTCGAAGGAAGGAAAATGAGATTCTCACAAGTTAACACAGCTCGACGTCAAATTTGAAGCTGGAGCCATGCAGACTCGTCAGGTCTTCTTCAAGGTTACGCCAGTTTATCATTATCCAATCTAGTAATAATCCTATCTATCCTGTTATTGTGTCGCCAATTTTTCGCCTTGGACTTTAGCATTACGGGCAATGTAATGTCACATACCCTCCTTCATCTATCAGTCTGAAATGTGCCTCACGGCGACTGATCTCGATCAGGAGGTTAGACGAGGGAGGAATCGCGTCGTTGCCGTGGAAGTTGACCGGCGTATTCGGACCGGTCGCTTTCGTCGCTGCCAGCGACAACAAGCGTCTCTGGCGCGCGCTTCCCAGCGGGATCGTATGACTGGAATGCATTCGAGAATCAACACGGTTATGTACTCCCTTGCATGCACGACACAACCCTCTTTTGTTCCCCCTTATCCGACACACTGCGTTCAGCCTATCCACTCGTCATCGTCCTCCACATTGCAAGGAAGACTCTAGCGCACAACCTCTACGTTCACTCTGAACGAGTCATGGGGACTGCACTTCTTGTTGGAATAAAGGTCTTCCACGTCCGCTTGGGTCGAAGACGTGCTGTGGAATGGGTACCCACCGTGTCCCCTGCCAGTGGATCGTTTGTGCAAACAAATCGATTGATCGTCGTCCCAGGAGGAATCGAGAAGGAAAGCAAACACAATCCTCGAATCCTCCCTCCATCGCCGACGATCAAATGGGAACTGATCGGAACCGGGCGCCTCTTCTACAAACTCGAGCTGACACTAAATGCTCTCAACAACAAATCCTGATTGCAGCAAGGAGAGTGTACGATATGCGCATGGTCCCTTCCTCCATCTCAGTTACATCGTCCCTCTCGACGGAAATGACCCTCCTCGCCTTCCTCAGGCTCAGAAGAAGAAGAAACAACCCAAATCCACCTCGATAAGCTCACATTCTCTTCGCCGGTATTTTCCGCTCCACCACCACCTCATTTATTCCAGCACCGATCCCTTTCAGGCAATTCACTCGACGAAGGCGTCCCTGACAGCCCAAACCAACACCCTCCGCCGAAGCAGCCTAACCCCGAGGACATTTCACTGCATAGGAACGTCCCGGATTACCCGTTCCTCTCCGCGGCGAGGTATTTGATAGAGGCGAATATGAAAGAGGCGTAGGGGAACTTGATCAACATTACTCAAGATATGGGAGGTGTCGTAGACGAAGACGAGGATGGGGATTATAGCGACGAGGGTGAGGGTGATGATATCGACAACGATGGGGACTGCGTGAGTCTCGATTTTCTATTATTACCTGACTCTGACCTTGCGCGCATATGGCAGGTTTCGATAATACCTAAACATCCCCTTGGACGCCCAAGATCCTGCCCACTCTGGACCGTCTAGCATCCAACCCACCGATGCCACCTCACCTTTTGCACCCACTGAAGAAGAAATGGGCGGAAAAGACCAAGGCCTCACAAATCACGAATGGTCCGTTTCGATCCGAAATACGCGGCGTCGTTGGGTCAAACGACTCGTCGATTCTTTTTCTTATCCCGATTTTGTCAAGATGGGAGGTGCAGCCGGGTATTGGAAGGATGGAATCAAGGAACGGTGGGAGGCATTGAAAGCTCGGAGGCCAAATGCCTACGACTCAGGCGTAGAAGGCGAATGGAGGAGTGTCGCGTGTTGGATGGATTATCAAGATTTGTTGCGTGCGTGTTCTCTCCTATTCTCTGATTCACACAACTGACCCACGCACGCACAGTTCATAGCGTAAGTACCAACATATTAAGCCGAATGAGAGGCACAACTTTTTACCACCCCTTTTGCAGTCAAGAACTGGCCAATCAACCGGGAAACGAAGACGACATCAACGAAGCCATCTGGCTATTCCCAATTACGCTATGCACAACGAGGCACTCTCCGCCTCCTCGTCCTACACCTTTCTCCTCAACCCCAATTCAAGACGAATCAGCTGATCTAAAGGCCGGCGAATCTAAATTGGCAGAGGAAGGTAACAGAATGCAACCGCCGATTGGGAAGTTGAAAGGGACAGTCAAGATAATCGGTGATAGGGCCATTTTATGGACCATGGTGAGCGTCCCACGTTTCTCTTACTCGTTTATTAATATGAATGTAGACGTCGAGCTATGTTGAACAAGATGATCCAGAATGGGTCGTGAATGGTGTTCAGATCGGATGTATTGGTGATGCCGAGCAGTGTCTCTTTTTGTTTGTTAATGCTACTACGATCGATGTTCGGGGCTTGTAGCACTCGGGGAGATCCGATTGGGCCGAGTTGGCAATGGAATGTATAGTTACGCAGTATCTGTGTAAATCATTATTATATACGCGACAGCATTTTCCTTATAGAGTAGATGAAGCCATCCCGAGAGATACAAAGTGTCTCGGACATGCAATACTAGGGGGCACTTCCAAAGCTGTCTAATAAATCCGATATCGAGAACCTCAGCTCTCTTCAATTGCGCGCGTACTTCAAAGGATATTACCCTGACAGGGATATGAGGAATTATTCAGATGAAAAGCGTAGGGCAGCCATCGGTTGTTTTGAGTAAGGGACCAGCTGCTGCGTCGTCTCTCATGATCAGGACAAGATTCTGTTACTCTCCCTATTGAATACTAGCTGTAGCAAGTTTTGTCATAGATCAATGCAAGTCGCAGTGGGTAAAGTTGTAGACTCAGTAATGTTGCAATTCTATAACATGAAGACATAAGATGCGGGCGGAGGACTCCGAGGAACGCGGCTATCCTGCATTGGAGCCGACATGCTCTCTTTGTCCAGGCTCTCTTTTCCTCTCTTTGTCTCTCTTTATCTCCTCCACTGCCCGCAATCGGTCTTATCTCGAGACGACGGTTGTTATCTGTCACTGCGCTCAGTGCCACGCTGAGGTTCCCTGGGACCATTATGCTTACTTCATGCCAGCAGCTCACTGGCGTCGTAACGATTAAGGTATCCCAACTGATTTTTTCCCCATCCCATTCAATATACGCTAGACCGGCCGAGACGAACCCACCTTTAGCGTGGACTGCCATCCGGAAAACTGATCTACACCCGTGCACACGAAGTCCTCTCCTTCAATTTCTACCAACCCCAACATGATCCCCATCTCCGTGGATCTGCCGGCATCTTCAACCATTCTCCTACGCTCACCCTATCCTGGTGATTGGTGACCGAGTCAATGACGGTTCTGCTGGTGATAGTAGTAGTGACTTGCGAAGAAGCTGACCGAGGTCCAGAGCCAATTTGACGCATATAGCACGGAGAGGGCCTCGATTTGGTTCATCTAAAGGAGGATATCGGCGCATCGCACTGGGGGAGGCTCACCTTGAAGCCTCAACTACCGGAAGACCCATGAAACCGAATATACTCGGCTCTGCAGCGCTTACAGTTAGCGCAGCTGACAGGCAGGCAGGGTAAGCGCAGAAGGACCCTGATGCGTACTTGCTGATGATGTCTGCTGCAGTATTGCCGGGCTCGTGCATTTCAGCTCTGCCACGTCACCACTGCATAAGTTGGAAATTAAGGATAAAATTACGACATGCAACGGGCCGCCTTGACTCCGCACCTCCCCCCATCTTCCCGTTACTACCGAACGTGCCACTGTTCGGGTTTCTTTTCAACGCCGAGTCATTGGCGCCCACAAGCGAGCTGCAACACATGAATGAGATGAAACAGAGCCGAAATCACCGTTTTGCTGATGAATATCATGATATGCCGCATGTACGAGTCGGTCTTTGGTTCAGTAACCGCAATCACGCTTGCAGCTAAGGCTAACCTCTTCCCTGAATCCACGAGGAATCTCGGGTTGCGTTGTGGAGAATATGACTGGTTTAGGCCGAAAGCGCCAACTGCGATGACTTGGACAACCTGTTCAAGAACATTCCACAAGATATGCCGCATGCACTTGGTCTTTGGTTCGGTACTCAGTAATCGCAATCACGCTTGCAGCTAAGGGTAACCTCAGTTCCCTGAATCCACGAGGCTGGTCGAATCCGGTCGATAGGTACTGCTATGGGCTGCAGCAGGCCCACGTGCAGCAGGGATGCATCAAATGATGATCGGATTTGAACAAAATACAAATCAATTGAAGGAATCTCGCTTACCTGATGCAAATATCAGTTCCTCATGACTATCACGACGACCTCTGAGGTCGTCGCTTGCATGTGTTCAGCTCTCAGCGAAGCAAAGGTCGTCGCCTTATTTGTTGAGGCCATTTTCTGTGGCATTTACCTTGCAACGTTGCCGCTTTGTCTCCGGTCGCTCGTTTATGCCCATGACCACTGGACGCCTCTCCGAATCAATTGGCCATCACTGACACTGACGCTGGCCTTCTGTGCGACATCTTCTTTGCATATGTCGTTGTCCTTGAGACGAATCGTCACTGAGCGGCTTGGGCGCTCTACCGCCGGATTGTTCTGGATGACGGTAAGTGTTCCAGGCCTACTCAATCTGAATCAAAACACGGCTGACAACTCTATATTACTAGTCCCTATTTGTCCACATTCAAGTCCTTCTGGCGGGCGCAGTAATGGTAAAGCGTTTTTAGCCACCAAAATCGACGCTCGGTGACCTGAAAACTTAAGATTCATCGTTGTTGGATCATCTTCTTCAAGTCGAAGATTGTTCCTGTCTTCCCTGTGCTTTTATGGTTGACTTGCATCGCCTGCAGCATTATTCGGGTATATTCGCAAACGTCGACAGGAAATACTACCCACCAGAGCACCATGGACTACCATATCATCCTACTTTTTTGGACTTGCACCATCGCAATTAACACATACGTGACCTGTGAGTTTTCGTTGTATGCCAGTTCAGTAATTGTGATGAATTTTTCCACCAATAGGTCTGATAACGTTTCAGTTAATGCGACTTGCACAGTTCAACAATTTGCAAACCCGACGCATCCGGTTCGTCATGCGCGTCATTATTGAATCGGGTATGCTGTACACGGCAACCGCCTCTATGGTCCTTATATCGTGGCTTATGCACGGCAATGCTTCACAACTGATCATATCAGGGATAGTAAGTCGGAGGATGCTGATTACACGGAATTGGACGCTTACATGTTCTAACAGAATTTTCAAATAGTAGGGATCACCTTTAACCTAATGACCGTACTGGTACGGAGGACTACATCTGCGTCGGGTCTGGTAGGAGAAACCGACTTGGAGACAACGGTCACGGCAACCTTAACCACCATCCCGGCCCGTTACTATACGACGAGCAACTCAGATACCGTTCGATTTTAGGCTTCATTGCGTGCAGCTGGAGTTTACTACTACAATATCACACGCTGCCATTCTCCGAATTCATTTTCACCTTGTATTTTGTACTTGAGTAGCTAGCATCACATCATTTAGTACGTATACATAGTATCTGATCAAACCAGATTGGAGTGGGCATTGCGTCCTATGTTGAGAAAGCCGCCGGAGAACCACTCAACAAACCTACACCCCCAGTGCCCAGTCGGTCAATGGCGAACTTGTGCCAAGTGGCGACCCAATGGCACTTGGGTAATATGGGTCGCACTGCCCTCATGACGTTTGTGGAGCACCAAAATCCGGGGCGCGATGCTCTTTGGAATGCTCAAATGTCATGCCCGGTCCTCTGCCAAAAAAAAAGCATGATATTCCCTCGTCCATTATTCCTTCATATATGATCCCGTTCAACATGTTACGAATCAACATGGCACGCGCACTGTCTTGGACTTTCCCCCTCACCGACAGGGAGAAGACAGCACGAGTTTGAGGCATTTCCTTCCAGACAGGGCAGCGTTGTCATGACCCGGGTCTGACCTCGTCAGACCCCGACCCGTCGTCAAGTGGCCTGACGTTGACTGACGCGTCAAGGGTAAAAGGGAGAGTTACTTATTTAGGAAACTAATAATATTACTACTATAGTACTAATACAACTCGAACTAATCACTTTGTCCAACTCGTCTGCTCGACGTACCATTGCTATCATCAGTGGAATCAAGAAGACTAGAGGGAGAGGTTAGACTGCGTGATGATAGTCGAAGTAAGGTACTCACTCGTATTGTTTGACGAGGGCCCATTCACCGCTGTTGTCGAGGTCGATGTTGTATAGGTACTAAAAGTATCCTTCAAATGAAATAACCATCACTTGAGGCATGGTTCTAAAGAGCTGTGAGTTGGAGAAAATTTGTGAAAGATTGAAACGTACGAGCTTAGCGCGACAATGCTTCGCGTCCCGCTGGTTGGTAACCTCAAGTATGCGAAATCCCGTACGGGCTCCCACACTTCTCAGTCAACGTGGGCGGTAAATACTTTCCTACCAAATGCCCAAGTGTCTTGGTCATTTGCAACGACTCTCCTCAAAATCGATCTATGCAACTCGTCACTTACCAAAATTTGTTATGTGCGCCCACTGCCACTTACGACATGCTCGTCTTCTTCTTTTCCTTTTCCAACATTGCCTCGTACCCGCCGTCATACTCTTCCCGACTATCCACCGAATCCGGCGGACTCGTCGCTCCAAAACCCGCGACGACGAGGATGGACCATTGGTTGCGCTCCCTTTATTCACTCTCAGCTTGAATATGTGGACCGTATCATGTGCCAAGCTAACCGCTAATAGCGTGTATTTGGAAAGAAAAGTTTCATCGTGAGCCGCTGTCAAAAGCATAACGTTAAAGACGGGTTACAAACAACTTCCGGAACGCCAGACGTACAAGGTGCGATGACCTGCTCCGCTTTCCACTCTTCGAACAACGACCCCGCCTCATCCAGGCTCAACTTCTCGGGAACAAGTATCGGGTTCAATCCCTTGGTGTACTCTATCAGCGTGGCGAGCACTTGTCATATGGGCTCTGCGGGTGATCATAAGGTATTTGAAGTGCCTCTGTTCGAGAGGTAGCGGATAGGCCGGATCGGAGTAAGTGATTGCGCCTAAAACGAAAACGGCACCTTTCGCCTGTGTGCATGCGGAATCTCAACTCAAGTGCGCTTCAGACGGAGATGCGGATAAACTCACAAAGAATCTTCTGCCAGATGCGTATTCCATGATCAGGCGCGGCATAGACAGGTGATACGGACGGATGGGGTTGAAAAATGGATCGCGATAGGCAGTCTTGCAGTACAGCGCTTGAAAGTCGTCCACTGCTAATGGATGCCTAAGGGAAAATAAGGTGAGTCATCTACTCTACTTTCAGACGATAGAACTTACGTTTTTTGACGACCAAGCTCGTTTATGAGACATCAAGAACAGCCGGAGCGCTTGATACGTCTTTGAGACCGATATTAATCAGGTCGACCAGGGTTGAGGCTGCGGGAACCTCTTGTTTTTCGAAGAAAAGTTTTTTTGGCGGTGCTTAAGGATGATAATATGCTAATGTTAATAGAAAGCGCGCGTTGGAGGGTTTGATAGGCGAATTGGGACTGGATGTATGTTTGCGACCTGAGATCGTATTGAATAAGGCGTCGACGAGTTGACGAGATTAACAGCTGAACGTGGAATTGAACATTGGCATTGATAGTTACGAAGAAGTAAACACACCCTGGGGGATATAGACGACAACCTAACCGCTTTTCGTGCAATACTCGACTGCTTGAAGAAGTAAATAGCTTTTGCCAGCACCAGACCGCCCAGCTAGAAACAGATGAATCGTATAGACTTTGGCTGAATGACAACCCACTAAGAACATGTCTTGAATCCACACTGGAACGATCCCTTGCAGCTTTCAACATGTTAACCACGTCCATCGTCACGTCCCTAATAACGGTATGTGGTCTAGAAAGAACCCAATACTAAGGGAAAAGAGGTTAGAATCACATTTGAAAATGTAATTGGCAGCGAAAGATACCTCCAACAGCAACTTCTTTGGCAAACCAAACTTTCTAACCGGGTCGTTCTCCGAAAACGCAAAGAAAGCCGTTGTCCTGACCGCAGTCGGTGCGAAGGGATCCTATTATGAATTCATGAGCTTTCAGAGCAAGTACGTCGTGTATCGTCTTACGGGCGTACACTTGTAGTAAAAGTTTGCTCGTTTCCACCTGAGCCGGAGTGCTAAACACCTGTGTCGATTACCATACCGTCCCAGTCTACAGCATAGAAAAACGTACCCCTGGCCCGTCGTTTTGTTTTGCTTTCCTAACTTGCCCCTTGTCATCCTTTTCAACCTTTGGCGGACCTGCAAGAATTCCATTCCATCACTCGCTCGAACGACCTTGGAATTATCCGCACCTGTCTTTTTTCATCCCACGCATTTATTGGAGTATGATGGTGGCATTTTGCGCTCGCAGACATCCTTGGAGGCGAGTCCGAGAGCTCGAGCGCGATATGCCAGCAAGGATGAATGGCATCCGGGTTGTGATAGTGTGACCGTGACAGTTCTCAGTCTTTCGCTTCTACAGAATTTATATCATACATGAATACCCAGACTATAAAAAAGACATCTACGACAAAGTCTTGACGTGCTTCTTCGCTGTTCCGATCGTCGTATTGTTCGCCTATCGTTAAATGGTCAGGAACGTTTCCCAAGGAAGCAAATACGCCGAACCTTTGTTGCGAACCGTGGCGAGTGGTGGGAGATTAATGACCATCTAACAATAATTAAGGGGATACCGTCAACACAAGTGTATCCAGCGCTCACCAGAGTCTTTGAATTACCACTGAGCGAATTCTGAAGTAAATAAGTAAGCTGCAATCCACCAGTCAGTAACACAAACTCTCAGACGATCGATACTCGCTTGCATACCTTGGAATTCCGATACGGTATATGCTTGTTAGCCCCGGCCGCACCCACCTCTCCGCGCTCCCCAAGCGCAGTGATAACATCTCCCAACGGACTCGACTCTTGTTGATATTCTGCGTCTCCCTCACCCTTTCCTTATCCGCAACGACGCCCGGCGCAAAACTGACGTTCAGTCTCTCGCTACCCGCCAGATCGACGAGGTCCAGCGACCCCTCGCACCGCTCGCCTGTTCCGCTAATGTAGGAGCTCGTAGAGCTGAACGGATCGCCGTTCCCGACGTTTCCGATCCCAACGTTGATACCGGTTATGCGAAGGGTGAATACAGAAAGGGAACGAGAGGAACGCTCGTTGACGAGCGTAGCTGCCATGCTTCGTCGTGATTGGGCGAGGGACGACTTGAGATGATGACGATGGTTAAATCCGCGACGCGCGTTGCGCCCGTCTTTGGATCATGCTTGATCTCATGTTTCTTCTCAATTGTCAAGTTTGCGGGGGCTAAAAGGCCATGTATAGATTCGTTATACTAATAGGTTGGATGAGTCAAAGGACGTCGCGAAATTTTCGGAATGCATACGCACAACGAGGAATTGCCCCTCCATCTTGTACTGCACTTGGTATCATACCATTGAACTGTTGTTTTGGTAACCCTAATAAGCATCGCTCCGAGTAAAGCAGGCGATTTGCTTATCGTGCCACCTTCCATGGTGGAGGATTTCTAAATCCAGTCCGGACATATGCAAAGATGATACGTTATAACCATCAATACAACTTTGAGCAAGCTGAGAAATATCTGCAAAGACTTCCGCTTGTGTAGATTCTGGTTCGAAACAAGCGTTAAAATGGGATGAAATTTGATAACATAGAAGGACCTACCCGGTCGAAGCCAAAGCTATACACATCTTTCCACTCTATATTTGCAGCTGGCATGTCAGCCTCTGGATATCATCAAAGTCCGCATGTGGCTTTCTAGGTCTGAACGAGCACCCGGGATGAGAGCTAGGGGTCACCGCGACTGGTATCAGTTTCAACGAACCGCGCAGGGGCATTGTGATGGTCTGATGAGGGGGATTTGATGGCATTGAGACGTTCTATGGCAGATTTGTAGGTGTCGAGCTGGCCTGGTTGGGGTCTGAGGGCCAGTGAGACAACGGGATGAGGAAGGCTGGTGGACATTCACCTGCTAGGCTTCTTCTGCGTCTAGATCTTCTTTTTGGCTTGTTACTTAGTCAATCTTTAA
The DNA here is from genome assembly GCA_015039365.1 of Amanita rubescens. Classification (NCBI taxonomy): domain Eukaryota; kingdom Fungi; phylum Basidiomycota; class Agaricomycetes; order Agaricales; family Amanitaceae; genus Amanita; species Amanita rubescens. The sequence continues at coordinate 11,919 of WION01000616.1, forward strand.
TAGTGTCTTGTCAATGTCTGAGGAAGGGTCAATGGTTGTTCCAATAGAGGGGCAGGGCCACGTCACGCGCTCTGAGTTCGACGGGTGAGCACCTGAGCCGAGGTATACAATGGCAGGATAAATTTCAAGTTTTGCCAGTCATGTATCAAAGCTGTCGAGGACAGCTGGCCGATCCGTTCAGCGTTGGAACTTGGGGTGGAAACAAGAAAAGAATTGTCGACGTCGTACATATCACGCGTCGTGAGATTTGGTGTTTTGTTGAGGTTCTGTTCGAGCTGTGGGCGGTACTTTCAGAAGATGTCTAGGTACGTGGACATGACTGCTCACCAACTCGATTTCGGCGCTTTCGTCGTCCATGATAAAACGGTAAAGGGAGAGTTACTTATTTAGGAAATTATATATTATATTATAACTACTACTAGTACAATCTAAACCTAAGTGATCACTCGTCCAGCTCGTCTTGTCGCTCGAGCTCGATGTACCCTTACTGTCGTCAGCGGAATCAAGAAGAGTGGAGGGAGAGTTAGACAGCGTGATGATAGTCAGAGTAAGACACTCACTTGTACTGTTTGACAAGAGCCCATTCACCGCCGTTGTCGAGGTCGATGTTGTATAGGTACAGATGAGATGACCATCACTTGAGGCATGGTTCTAAAGAGCCGTGAGTTGGAAAATGCTTGTGAAAGATCGAGCAAACGCACGGGCTTAGTGCGACGATGCTTCGCGTCCCGCTGGTTGGCAACCTCAAGTATGATGACGATACAACACATCCCGGATGTCAGTCTAGCAGAAAGAACGAGCGCATGCAGGAACTTACCTGTAACTAACGCGGCCCCCTCCCCATGTAATCCCACACCAGTATCCCTTATACGGGCCCCTCCTGCTAACTCACTTGAGGATGGATTTATTCCGCCTCTCCCGGCGATTCCGAAACTGCTTGTGACGAACGTTGTCAGTGCGCGTCAAACAGTGCGAGGAATGGCTCACCGAATGGAGACTCCCTCTAGAGTCTCTCTGTCTTCTCCACCCCGACATGGTGAAATGCCGTCGTCTAGCCCAGCGTCGCGATCCCAAAACTGGTGAAAACCGCTACCCGGCCGTTTGGCAAAACACCATCTGGCGGTAATTTAGGATCCTCTAACAAGCGTTCAAATGTTATCGCAGGGCCTGCTGTTCAGCGAGCCCCGATTTCTTCTTCAATTGAGGTGGAGGAGAGACGACAGGTTGCTAATACTGTCGTCAGTGAGATCACAGAACGGAGTAAAGCATCACACTCACCCGAGAACCCACATCTGCACTCTTGCTGTGGGTGTCAAACCTTTCCCACTCGAGTTCTGAGCTTGCGCGGCGGGTTCGCAGTAAGCCGCCTAAGTCAGCAATTTCTACATGAAACCGTCAACGCTCTAAGTAAACAGACTGGGCCCGCTACCCACATTATCCGGCCATTGACGTTCCGGAATGTAGCAACAACCCCGTTCTTCCCCATGCCCCTCGTTCCGCGGAGTCGAAAGAACACGTCTACGTGTTGCGACTTGGTTAGATCACACTCGTAATAGGGAGAATATAGGACTCACCCAGTCCTAAGCTGCCCCATGCAGCCCTTTATCCTGCTCCTCCCTTCGATTGAGCCAACCCTAAGTCTAGTCCGAAGTGACGGGCGATCTCGTATTCCGCTCTGTGTGCTAGAAACATTTGCAGGACTTGCCTCCTCCGAGTCCTCATCGACATAGCTAGATGTGAGCAGTCTGTGAACGTTGACAAGAGAAAGAATTGCCAGGGAACGCACCTGGCTAGCTAGCTGTTCCATAACGGCTACCCTCCATGCGAGAAACATGACAAATGTCGTACCTGCGTTGTCAGTCAGTTCAAGGGGGTGAACAAGTCGTGGAGCGACTCACGCTGGTACCATGGGGTGCTCTATTGCTCCATTTCGCCAATTTCTTCTTGTAGAAGGGAAGGGACCGGCTATACGTCGAACTAGTAATTCGACGCCGGTTTCGATCCAACGGAGAGTTCAACGAACTCTCTATCCTTAGATGACTCCTTGAGTCCTCTATCGTCACGGCTCATCCCCGAGTCTCGTGTTGGCCCAAGAGTGTCTGCGTCTGCTCGATGTGGTTAGTGAGCGTGAAGGGAATGGAATAGGATGGAATGTACCACATACCGGGCTGCCACCTGCAGTTAATAGTCCCCCTCCACCCCCCCCCCCCCCCCTCCAAATTTGATGCCCCTGGCGGCCATGCGAGAGAAGGACGAACCCACGCTTAGCCTACCCGCCTCCCACCCCCTATCCTCGCCGGACTGAGTGGATATAATAGGACCCTCTTCGGAGTCCCAGAATTCGACAAGAGGAGCTGTCAGAAAGGCAGTTAGCTCTGAAGAGGAGAGACGAGGAGGTGCATGCCTTCAACAAGGCAATATTACTCCTCGTCCTTTTCAATCGCCCACACTCCTCTATCGATAACCTGAATGGGCCGCTCTTGGGCCCATTCCTCTCTTGTCGAAACGCGCGAGAAGCAAATCCTCGCGAACGAGCTGGTATAGTATGCGTCTAAGTGAAGACGTCCATCGGCTGCACCGATGGGAACGAATCAGGGCTCATCTGGTATCCTTATGCCCTTTCTCCCCAGAACCTGTTCTGTGAGGGAGAGGTATCAATTACTCGAAACGAGTAGTTACCGAGAACGATGAGTGATTCTCGCCCGGCCTTTATCCACTGCTCTCAACTATTCCAGGGCCGTATTGCACCTGAATCAAGCGGCTAGTCAGATACCGCGCGAGAGCGAAGGGGGAGGACAGATAAAGGGCTCGCCTTCTGACCCAAGCCCCTCATGACGTGTTCCAACCGTCCGGCCCCCCTTCCGCCACCTCTTAACCCGCATCATCGTCATGTCATCGCCGCTCAGCCAAGCGTGTAAGAGAGGCCGATGTGTGGTCCAAACTTCGAGGCCGGTGAAAGCAGTCAGCCGAAGAAACGAATAAGGAAGAGCTCACCATCGAACCCATCTTGTTCACCTGCGCCCGTCATCGCATTCCCTTCAGCTCAATCCTCCAACGATAACGTCAAACGGGCCGTTCCCAAGCCCGTTCCCTTATGTCGAAACGCGCGAGGGCCAAACCCTCGCTATCTACCTGTTATACGCGTCTATGCTCAGACGCTAGTCAAACGTCAACAGGAACGATACCACGGGACTTACCTGGTATCTAGCAATCTATTCCCTTCTCCCCAAAGCACATTATGTGGGGGAGAAACCCTCCTAATATCCCGGGACCATGTATATCTGGTCCCTATTCCCTATTTCCTATCCGTAACGATCGGTCACCGTCCAGCATTGAAGTTTCATCGCACTAACCCAATAGTCAAATCAGTCAGCCCAACGCAACGAAAAGAAGAACGAGAAGACACACAAGTTACTCTCGTACGTCAATAAAGCCAAAAAAGTATGTTTATGCAACGATCATTTGATAAGCCCAATCAATGATCCCCAGCATCGTCCCAAACAATCCCAAAATCGGCGAGAGTAATGCCCCGTAAGCTTGTGCGACCAATTGGCCCGACGTCAATGGAGCCAAATCGCAAAGGAGGTTGTATTCGTCCTCGGCAACGGTCAAGACCAACTTGACCCATTTTCCGAACGATTTGCCAAAGCCTCGTCTACGACATTTTTGGCGAGGTGATAGACATTTTTTGGACCGCGCTCCACGCATGTCTGCGTACCCTTTTTGGGCGTCGACGAGGACGGAGCGGATCCCTTGAGCGGTGGGGTGGGTTGGGTGAGTTGCTGGTAAAGGCAAGGTCCTCAAAAACGAGACTAGAGGACGTAGAGAGGCGAGAAGATCAGCAGGGAAGGGTAAGATTGTGAATTCAATGGTTGTTCCTCCTGGGGGAGAGCCAGAGGAGCCTTCCGCGACGAGTTTGGTATAAAGAAGGGTTAGCTTCTTGGCGCCGGTTTCCACGAGGCGGGCGGGGGCGTCGTGATGGTCTGATGATGGGTATTTGAAGGTGATGAGAGCGTTGAGACGTTCGATGGCGGATTTTTAGGTGTCGAGCTGGCCTGGTTGGGGTCTGGAGGGCTAGTGAGACAACGGGATGAAGAGAGGGATGGTGGACACTCACCCGGGTAAGATTAAGGCCTCTTCCACGTCTAGATCTTCGTTTTGGCTTCCTACTTCGTCAATTTTCAATAGGGTCTTGTCAATGTCTGAGGAAGCGTCAGTGGTTGTTCCAATAGAGAGGCAGAGCCAAGCCACGTACTCTGAGTTCGACGAGTGAGCACCTGAGCTGAGGTATACAGTGGCAGAATGGATTTTTCAAGTTTCGCCAGTCGGGTATCGAAGCTATCGAGGACGGCTGGCTGATCCGTTCAGCATCGGGTGGAAACAAGAAAGCATCGTATATATGATGCACTGTGAGATTTGGTGAGTTTTGTTAATGTTCTGTTCGAGCTGTGGGTTGTACTTTCAGAAGATGTCCAGTACATGGACATGGCTACTCACCAACTCAATTTCAGCGCTTTCATCGTCCATGATGACGGTAAAAGGGAGAGTTACTTATTTAGGAAACTAATAATATTACTACTATAGTACTAATACAACTCGAACTAATCACTTTGTCCAACTCGTCTGCTCGACGTACCATTGCTATCATCGGTGGAATCAAGAAGACTAGAGGGAGAGGTTAGACTGCGTCGAAGTAAGGTACTCACTCGTATTGTTTGACGAATGTCGGAGCCTTTGCACCCAATTGGAACTCGTCGCCTATGCACCATGGAAAGAGTATGCTTTCATTCAAGCATCCTATGGTTATTACTTTGAGTCTCGATCAAATACTTTATGGTAAGGTCTCTTGCTCATTCAAATAAGATTTTCTTTAAAGTGACAACAAATCCATTACAGGTCGTTCGATCGAATCGATCCAACACTTATGCATGGAACAATGCTTCCATCATCTTTACCACTAGGCGAAATTCCAGCTGCAGTGTCAGGTGGAGATGGAGGTGAGTCTGGCCCACTAGTATCAGGTTACGTGGGGCAGATGAGAGTCAGTCGTGGAAATCACCCCAGTGTGAGGAAAAAAGATAAGCAGAGGGCTGAATTGTATCAGCGAGTACGTGCTCAACGCTCAGCAAGATCCCAGTACTGGAGTTAAGTATTAGGGACCCTTTGTATTAAACACTTTTATATTACATATCACATCGGTGCCAGTGCTTGTCATTTGCGACCATTTATTGAACAACTGCAACTTACGTGGGACTACCATTTCAACCCTCATCCATGATCCCTATCCATCAGCAAAATGGGACTTCCAACTTTGGCAGCTTTCACCGCTTTTGAAAGGGGAAAAAGCCATCAAAGTGGCCAAAGATGACTTAGCCTGTCAAAGGCCGTACTTAACTCCCAAAGAAGTACTAAGTAAGACCTGGGTCCTGAGTCCAGGACCATCTCAAGCAAAAGGTGATCGATACCTCTTAGGTGGCATTCTATGTTACTGGGAAACGTAGTACCTAAGAGGGCCTGGTCCTTGCAAGGTCTGCCACTCAGCCCAGCGACCGCATACAGTGTAGCAACTCGAGTCATTGGTAAGTGAATACATCCTTGAAATATCCTCCTCTAAGCAGAGAAAACACTGGCAGGTATCTGGTCTTGATTGACCCGTTATTCCAGTGTCTTCACTCGGATCTCGGGAAAGCGAAAATTTGAAAGATGCTGCGCAGAGTAAGAGGCAGAGTCCTTTCAGGCCTCGGAACATACATATATACTGACAGTTATTATACGATTGAACTTTCCAGGCAAATTCACTCTCGGCCCTCAGCCCTCAGTACGGCGACAGCCTGAGGGAATGACCTCAAGAGCCCTGTTCACTCCGGATGAAAAGACAAGGGGATCTGTAAGCGGTTGGATTCAAGGAAGGCCCTCAGGCGGTGGTGATGCGCGCGATCGTAAAGTCGGAAGATGATTTTACGCTAATACAAATGGTTCACGGTTCATCTCATTTCTCAGAATGCTGGCTGATTCAACACGATCATGATCAGTATATATTATAAAGCTTTGGATTGATACAACTCAGTAACGCAACGAATAGCAGCTCTTGAGATGTCATCCAAGGCCTCAGCTGCCAATAACAACTCCAATGCCTGCAGCGGTCCTCTGAGCTGCGTCAAACAACCCAGCCAGTATATCGTCACGAAACTCGCATCATGCCCGAGGTCATTACTTTTCTTTCTTTGCGTTACGTTTATGCTGCCCGCGCCGCGATTCTGTGGGATACTTGCATTCCAGTGACCGTCGTAAACATTGGCTAGGGTAAGGAAATGGAGTGCCCACCATCAGCATCGACTATTTCGTAAACCAGGGGAAGAACTCACTTGCAAGAAGGGTCATCGCTCCCATCCTGTGGGCGCCCACACGCGATCTTACGTTCCCGGCAAAATAAGCATGCCAAATTCTGCTTCTTTTGCTCCGATCCACCCCTCTTCATCATGATCGTCTTTAACACCCCTTTGTTCTGGCTACTCGGCGACAGCGTGTGTGACCGACGAGATTCAGTGGAAGACGAACGGGTCGAGGAGCCCCGAGAGGAGAAGTGTTTCCGTCGCGATAATTGTGGTGATCGATCCACAGTCTTGACTTGTGGAGGCGTCCATGCTTCGAAGGGGATAGACGCCTTGGACGGTGTGCATAACAGCATCGCAGAGTCGTCCTTACAAGACTTGTTCGCTTGCTGATCGGGCGCCGGGGTCGAATTGAGTGGCTTAGTATCCTTAGTAGTCATTGAAGTGGGTATAGATATAGACGGGGCCGACGATCCTGACGTCGTTGATTGCCGTACGGAGTTGAGAGTCTTGTAGTACGACGTTTGAGCGGACAGCTCAGAATAGGATGACATTGGTGGACGTTCCGTATGAAGCGTCAGCCGGGCCATAGCAACACATCCTTCTTGGTCCTGGTCTTGGATCATGCGATCGTGATCTAACGTTACTCTAAATGAGATAGGCGTTCCAACGTGTTGGCCAAGACCGTTGCTCGTGGAGATATCGATATCCATCCCAGATGGCACGTGTGCATGATTGGGTTGGGATAACTTTATGGTTGAGGCGAGTGATCGGGCTTAGTGGGAAGTCCAGAAGACAATAAGACTACTCACTGCATGATCCTTGGAGTATCCATGGACGTAAAGGCTGTTTGGTGTCAAATACCAGTCGTCACGAATAGTTTGGGTCAGGTGGGGGTACATCAGACAATGAGACGCAGCCAGTTGTTTGCAGTAACTTTCGGTGTGGTAATAAGGTTCACTCCAGCCCGTGACATGTTCTGTGTATTCCGGAGGAGGATATTGGGGTACCGCAAAGTTGGGATCCATCTTCTGTTCCTCCAGGTCGTGCGTGCGAGTATTATTGATGGACTGCTCGGCAAAGCTTCCTTGCATGTCGACGGTGTATTCGGACTGTCGCAATGTTGAATCAGCTTTCGCAGCTCAAGGAGGAGATAATGCCGATGTTACCATCTTAATTGGATAGCTTTCCACCTGCTGGTGGGCATCAACAGACTGGTTGTACAAGATGCCGGTAACAGGATTATGCCCATCATCGGTATGGTAACAGTGAGATTGACCATTAACGATGGTACCCGGCGATAATCGTCTGTCTGAATGTTCAAAGCCTTGCGGGGGCCTTGCGCTGCTGGGAGATAGCGAACCATGAACTGGGAATTCCTGCAACCTGCGCGCATCAGGTACGCTGTGCCTCTGGTGACCATAAGGGATTGCCACGGAGCCATAGCTTATACATTCGTCCATGGGTGAGGTCAAATAGCTTGTGGAGAGCGCCATCTTTCGCAGTCGACCAGGGCTAACGAGCAGCAAGCGACAGGATGAGAGCTTAGACTCGTGACACAGGAAAGAAGGTTATCCAAAATATCGCCGTGTGGTACCTTGTACGTAAATACTACTATATTGATGTTCTACTAAGGCTGGACTCCTTACATAAGAAACGTAATAACAGGTTGACTACTTATGTAAGGGACGATTGTTTGGCACCGATCGATTGATCCACGACAGTTCCAGTTGCGTGCGGATGCCTCTCTTGCGATCCCCTCTCTACGTCGCAACTTTAAATGTCCAATGTTGTACAGTTAGAATATGTCAAACATACTTTGCTTGAATCTGCCACTGTGGGGTTATCGGTACTATTACTCAACAAACGCTACGCCGCCACAAGCGCAAATAGTTGAGTTGTGTCCCGAGGACAGCCTGGGAGAAAGGTAGGAAAAAACGGGTCCATGGGTCACGATCTGGACCGCGTGCGTTTCAAGATAACTTAAATTGGATTGGACAATGGTAAAAATCATACGATAAGCACTAAAATGAGCCACAAACTAAGATACGATACCCCTGCCATCCCTCTTCGTACCTTTTTCGCTGGCGAGCAAGGCCCTGCATTGTGACTACGTGTGACGGCCAGCCTGACATGCCCATACGGTTTGTAGAAGCACTTTGCTCCCCAGCAGGCCCACGGCCATTTGCCGTGTAGCGGCCCAAGTGTCACAGTCATGTGGACGCTTGTGGATCCAAGGATTGCTAGTTGGCAAATGCAATCGCCTAAATCAAGGAGATCTATATCCGAGAAGTGAACGCTATTCACCCACGACTTTTTACGCATCAAGTGAGTCGGCAAATTCCGACAGGGCCTTCCAAGTCGTCCAAGTCGCCCAAATGCAAGACTCTGCGCAACGCTACTCCACAAGGTCGCCAACCTTTTTTTCCTGGCGGTATACGCAACCGTATCCGACATGCCATCAGTTGAAGTTGGTGGGTCGAATGAGGTGGAGATTGACGACGTCGTACCAGGTGGCTCGGTCTTCTCGGCGTTTCACTTGACTTGGGTGAGATTGATGATCGCTCGACGCTAATATGTCTGAATCTTCGGTTGCGCGCACATCGTTGATAATTGATTCTAGTACCTGATAGGGACACAAGCCATAGACAGGCATCTATGCCCTACTACGTCAATATTCAGCTAAGTTCCTCAGTTCTCAACTGATAACCCATTGTGTTTCTCATCCTTCTATTCGCAGTGCGATCGCCAGCTTTACCCCACGTATTATCACGAGTCCTCCCTGTCTCAGTCCGAAGAATGTCTGCAACAAAGTGACGAACGTCACGTCCAAGGTCTCGGTCTCGCACGGACTTCATCCAAACCCGGTTACGGTATTTCAATTGTTCTTCAATCATGTCAGCTGCCCTCCGGAAATCATTAGCACGATCTTGGAGATCGCGAGCAAGCCGATCCAGCTGTAGAAAATCAGGGATAGGCCTTCGGGCATATCAGAGTACGTACCTCCTCTTCTTCACCTTCACTTCCATATGCTAATGGTGATGAACCACGAATAGTGACTGCGTCTTGAACGCTTTTACTGGTAGTTGGTGATGATGGTAGATCCAAAGTGAGATCTATGACCATCTTATTATTCGCGGGGGAGGTTACTAATCTTCGTTTTGCAGGGACATGGGTATCGTCATCGGATTGCTCGTCTATGTTGACTGACAGCCGCCGTTTCACGTTCACTATGGATTCCGACGCTTCCACGCCGTCAACTATTTGATGTCAGCGACATATAAACCTGTGTCGGACACAATTTACGATACCTATATGATCATCACCATCTGAAATGGTGCCAGACTCCCATGATAAGGCTGATGCCGGTAAGTTACTATTACCTTTTGCGATAAGAGACGGATGCTGATAGATTGGCTTTACACGCCTGCGAATCACTTCACGCCAAAAACGCGCAGGAAGTGGCTCGACTGCTTGTACAAGGTGCTTGCACAGATGATGGCGGTCGTATTTTTGTCGGCCGCAGGTACAAGTCCAATCGGCCACATTCGTAATGTACTGTCGACCACTTACCTGTGCTTGTTCAAGCTTTTTCCATGCGGCTTTGAAATATTTTTGGTACGTTGTTAATTGCTTTGACCTGCCCAGTCGGAAATGATCCTCGAGAATCTCCGCACGTGCTATATATGCTGGGGTAACTTTGTATATCAAAATCCATACAAGGTGGTCCAAACGAGGGTGAACGAAACGATGTAAGTGGTCGTGCTTCAATTGTCTCCAGAAGTTCTCGACATTCATAGTTGTCCGCAGCCGAGAAATGTATGGCGTCGTTGATCGTGCCCATAGTCGCCACATCTTTGGTGAGTACCAACAAGCCCACAGATAACCCCATACTTCCTGTAGCCCACGTATGTAACAAAACTGATACATCTCATAGACGGAATTGCGCTGGATCTCTTCAGCAGTCTGGCAGGAGCCAATGCGCTCAGGAAATATGGGGTGCAGGCAAAAGTGGTGGGTAAACAGGTGGAGGATCTGGCGACGATGAGCGGCTGGGCAAAACACATAGTCGGGATTTGCAGACAAGATTTCGCCAGCATCTAGTAGCCAGTCGGGTGCGTCTTCGGTTTCATGTTCAACATCATTGTGTAAGTATTGATCCACCCGTTTCAGGAGTTCTCCGTCATCATCGTCATCATCCAAGTTGTCAAGGGGAGGGCCCAGGCATTCGGCATTGGCTGCATTCACGAGTGCATCACTTGGCTCATTGTGGACCTGCCTGGGTGGAAGGGGAATGATGGAGCGTACGATACCGTTGAGACGGGTGGTCAGACGTGGTCCGGTCTCCTTTGGCTGAGGGGCGGTGTTTTGAGTTACCCCTTGCAGTTGGACAGTAAGTCGGGGAAGCATTGTTGTCATGGTGGTCATGATCTAATAAAACATATATAGGATATACTATGATCATGGAGTTTTGGAGTACATACCTGTTGTCCTTTAGCTTGTGCAGATGGGACAAATGCTTCATCTATCCAATTGAACTCCTTCTTTGCCTCAAGAGCATCATAGTACTTGGGACGCCGTCGTAAAACTGAGAGCCGTGTCTTGACAGCCCATAAACAATGCCAAAAGCAAAGCTGATGCTTTGCCTCTGGGTATACAGCCAAGAAAGCATTAATCTCAGACAAGTCTTTGTCAGTCAATGTGATCAAAGCATGAAGCTTCCACGTATCCTTGACATATGAGAGAAGGTCCCTCAGGTACCGTTCTTTCCCACCTGCCTCAGTATCACCTGAAGATTGGATCAACAGGTATCCAAGAGGACAACCAGAGCCATAAGTCTCGCCAAGAAGGGCATAAACTTCAAAACGACTCTTGTTTGTGTTCCCTAGTAAGCTTAAGTTAGGAATAAATGCAGAGATTTATAAAAGAACACCATACAGGCAGAGTCCAAAGATATCTCTCTGATCCGGCCACCCCACTGGCGCAACACCTCCTTCAGCACAAAGGCAATTGCAACAAACCCTGGCTCATCATGTAAAGGAACAGGCATGACAGTATACAAACCATGAGCCTGATCCTGAGGGCTTGATGCTTCCTTGATCAAAATCTTTGCTGACTTGACCTTGTCTTCATCCCGTTTCCAGTTTTTGCTTACATGTTCAGACCAGAGGTTATATATTGTCTTTTGGGAAAATTTTGGTTGGGGATGCATCTGAAGAACCTCATCCCATAGCTTAAAAGATGATGATCATTTGAACTTCAATAAGCACCAGAGGCAGGGCCTTACCTGTTGTGGTGTCATGTTGAGGTTCTTAAGAACAAAGTCTTGGATGTCTTTGGGTACGTCAATATTCCAGTATGGAATATGATCATCCCTGTGTATCAGCTTCACAAACACAACAGGGTTACTGGGAGACAGTATTGCAATTTGAAGTCGGCCATGACAGTCAAACACATCCATTGACTCCTTGTCACACTGCTTTGCGCCCTCCCGTTGCACCTTTTGAGGCTTCTTCTGCCGATCTGCTGCTTGGGAACAGGAATAAACAAAATGAGAGAACTCAGTTCTCTGCGAGTCGTATCAGGTATGATATCTAAATCGGGTACTTAGATCATGTCATGGTGAGGTAAAAGGCACGTACATAAACCGGTACTTCAACTCCTCACCGATACGTTTGACAAGCTCATCAGCCTTCTCCTGTGGTGTATTCCCTTCTAAAGCTGTGATGTCGACATTTGCCTCCAATGATAGAATGTGGGAGGCAGAACTGAGCGATGCGAGGAACACGTCCAGCGACAGATTGGAAAGATCACGGCAACCCTGCCGGTCTTCGTCCTCGGGATCTGCCCCTGTATCAACCTGTGGTGGCTGGTTTTCCTTATCGGATTTAGCTGCTTTCCTCTTCGCATACACATTGGCGAGCCGTTGGGAACAATCGCTGCATGTCTTGGCATATCTGGAGCGTGTCTGTGTGAATTCGGCCGCATTCAGAGGCTTAGTCTTCTGGCATGTGCCACATTTCTGTGTGGGATGGCCAAGGTGTGCAGGCATGCCAGGGGCCGAACCGAGGATTTGGCTAAGCATCTAGATCTGAGAAGACGAGAAGCACGCCCAAAAAGGCAGGTATGGTAGCCTAACTTGGTTCGCATTCCTGCGCTTAGGTATACTATGGCATTCAATACATTCCAGGTTCACACCGATGACTTTTACAACGATGTGCTATCCCTTCACCTCGTACATCATCTCGCATCCACCTCATTAACCGTGCTAAGTCTTGGACGACTTGGACGGAATTTGCCAACTCACGTGATGCGTAAAAAGTCATGGGTGGATAGCGTTCACTATATCCGAGATCATGACAAGAGCCTTAAAGTGCTCTATTTATGTCGGTCGTGATGGAAGTGACGTCAATATTCATCTCCCCAAAATCTTGAAACACAAAGTGGATGGGACAACTTTTTTGTCACCCTTTTGGCCCTGTGGTGGCGCTGACGATACCTAAATCTGAGCAATTCTCAAGGAATACAATGAATCGATCTTCATTCATGTATAGGGGTGACTACCGCCGCCCCAACTTGCCTACTCAATACGATGAGACGACCCACCTAACATGGCACCACCTTCTCGTCTGCTCCAGCTGTTACGCTAGCACCTATACCCCCCCTGCTTGCACCTTTCGATAATGAGAGCAGCTCCAAGCATCCAGGCGTGCGCTCGTTAACGCTTCGTCGTTAACAATGAATCTGATGAGCAAAGAAATGCATTCTTGCAGTTGAAATGCAATAAATAGAGAAGAGAGGAGAGGGACAGATCTGACGCGATGGATAGATATTCTTGTTGACTAAGATGCCATCACTCATCGTCGCTTGAATCCCAAATTGATGTTTATAATGGTTTGAATCAAATGTATTTAAGCACTGACAGTGGAGGTCGTAATTCTTCTTCAATTTCAATTATGTGCAGTGATATATCAGATGGCGAAGATGGAGCCTGGCAGTATGGGTCATCACGCCCAGTGAAAAGTCCCTCTATTACGGACGATTTGTTTCTATGTACATCAATTTGTAGTGATAATAAATAGAACGTGCTCGATTATCGGCCGTTGTCAAAAAGATTGCGTGGGAGCGCCTATATTAAGAAATCGTTCGTAATCAATTGAGCGCGATGATAATCGGCAGATCGATTACCGACTCCACAACCACGCATCCGAGTAAGTTGCCCTTAGTTGGGGCTTTAAATGGATGCTGCTAACTTTGCTATACAGAAATGCGACGTAGAGAGCCTACAGAAGAATCACAGAGGCGTGCAATTCGAAGGAGAATTGCAGCTGTTGATGAAAGTGCACAGTTCAGTGCATTCCTGGCCCAGCGCAGCATGGAGGAGGCACAGCAGTCTAATGCTATGGATACAGAAGACACTGGGCTTGGTGCCAGTGATGGTGGTAGTGTTCACAGCACACAGGTGAGTCTATGAGGTTTCTATTCCTGCTTGCTGATCTAACTGTTGCTCTTCTAGGCTCATGGCATTAATGCAGAGCCTATAATGTCTGAAAATGATCCTTCCTCTTATCCAGATGTGGTGGATAGTGTTCATCCCTCTTCAGCATGTCAAGATAGTCCATCTCCTTTTCCATTGCCTCAGGATAATTCTCCCCCTTCACCAGTGCATCAGAATGATCCCCATCCATCTGGATCATCCCAGAGTAGTAATACACAGCAGCCTCCAGCATCTCAGAATGACTCAGAGCAGACTTCATTGCCTGAGATTGATGAAATTAGAATCCCAGAGCTTGATGCAGATACTAGTACACTTGGGCTTAATTCTCAGATGAGTGACATTCAAATAGCTGCTCAGTTCATTAATGAACTGAAGAATGCCACTCTGGAGCATACTGGGATGGATCCAGAAGACATAGAGCATCTGCGCAGTGCACCATCCCATTTTTCATTTGATGTGCATGATCCTGACTTTATATTCTCACTGCGCACATTTATGGCTGTCTCAAATGCATCTCAGGCCACATACAATGCTTTCCGTGATGCAACACTGGAGCGACATCCTACAGACCCATTTCTGTCATATGACCAGGTCAAGAGGCGTATTGAACAACTTAGTGGTGTTGTTCCAATCATGCATGATATGTGTGTTGACACATGTGCTGCCTTCACAGGTCCCTTCAAGAATCTCAATGCATGTCCTATATGTCAAGAGCCTCGCTATCACCAAGGCACCCTCACACCTCGTAGGCAGTTTAGCACCATTCCAATTGGCCCTGTCATTCAGAGTTTGTATGGCTCTCCTGAGAGTGCCTCACGAATGCACCATCGTGCTAACAGGACAAAAGAGATTCTTGATTCTTATGTTGCAAATGGGAACAAAATTCTTGTATATGATGATGTCTACTGTGGATCTGACTACCTCAAGGCAGTTATGGAGGGAAGGATAAAACCTGATGATGTTATGATTCAGATATCACTTGATGGTGCTCAATTGTTTCGAAACAAGCAGTCAGACTGCTGGATGTATATCTATATCTTTCATAACCTATCCCCAGACCATCGTTACAAGAAGGAGTATGTCATTCCAGGGGGGTTTATTCCAGGGCCTAATAATCCCAAAGATCTTGATTCATTTATATTCCCTGGTCTACAGCACCTTGCAGCCCTGCAGAATGAAGGTCTTCGCATATGGGATGCTTCTAAAAATGGGTATATTGAGAAAAGCAGTGTGTTTCTTGCCTTTAACACTGCAGATAGTCCAGCAATGGCTAAAATTGCTGGAATGGTGGGGCATGCTGGCAAATATGGTTGTAGGCTTTACTGTGGTCTTCCTGGAAGACGGCATGCAGGTGATGGTCACTACTATCCTGTGATGTTGAAGCCACTCAATTATAATGTGAATGGATGTGACCATGGCAATGTTACCTTTCGTCAACTTCATGACTATCGTATGGGGGTTGTTAATCGCTACAAAGCAAACCTTTCTTTGCTTATACAGTCCAGTAACCAAGCACAATATAATAACAACAGACTTCAGACTGGTTTATGCAAACCAACCATCTACAGTGGCATCCCATGTTCACTTGGAGTTCCAAACATATTTGTCCTTGACATTATGCATCTGGTTTCACTGAATGATCCTGATTTACTTCTTGGACTTTGGAGAGGCAAACTTAAAAGCTATGGTGAGGATGATAAGGCTACGAAGTGGAACTGGGCTGCTCTCATGAATAACAATATCTGGGGAGCACATGGTAAAACTGTGGCCATGTGCACATCTTTCCTCCCATCTTCATTTGATCGGGCACCTCGTAATCCTGCTGAGAAGATCAACTCTGGTTACAAGGCATGGGAGTATCTCCTTTATATTTTTGGACTTGGTCCAGCTCTTCTCATGTATATTTTACCTGGGCCATATTGGACAAACTATTGCAAACTTGTGCATGGTATCCAGCTGCTTCAACAGCGTTCCATTACAGCTGATCAAATCAAGGAGGGCACTCTGCTGTTACATGAGTTTGTTCGAGAATTTGAAGAGCTTTATTATGACTGCAATCCTGATCGTATTCATTTTGTGAGGCAAAGCATTCATCTTCTTACACATATTGGTCCAGAGATCATTCGAGCTGGCCCCTTGGCATGCTATGCTCAGTGGACAATGGAGACAGCCATAGGCAGCCTTGGTGAAGAGATTCGACAGCCACAGGATCCTTATAGTAATATTGCACAACGAGGAATATTGCGTGCCCAGCTGAATGCCATTCATTCCATGTTACCTAACCTCTCCCTCAAGCCAAAGAAGGTGATTCCAAGTGGAGAAATTGAATTGGGAGATGGATACATCCTTTTACATACCACTGATGATGTCCTTCGAGATGTATCACCCCCTGAAGCTGAAGCAATTCTGGCATTTTGGTCTAAAAATGGATGGCCCAACAAAGATAACTGGCCTAAGGCAGTAAAGAGATGGGGTCGTTTACATCTTCCCAATGGGCAAATTGCACGTTCCTCTTGGGTAGAGTCAAGATCAAAGAGAAACCTGCGCAGGACAACAATAGTAAAGGCATGATTTAATTTTTACTTGCAATATATTAAGCTAACCTAAAACAGTTGTCTAAT
>WION01000617.1:0-28251 GCA_015039365.1 Amanita rubescens
ACGGTTCAGGCAGGGAGCTCAACGGCGTCTGTCTCCAAAACCTTTCTCTTGATTTCGTCCGAGAAACAGTGTTTCCCTGATGGTTTGGGATGGGTCCGGGTGGTGAAGACCGTAGACGGCGATGAATATGCCAGCAAAAGAACAGGAGATTGACCAGCGACAAGACTTACCTAATTCCGCTACCGCGGCTTTTTCCTCTTCTCTTATCCCTTCGTTAGGGTGGCGAGACATGGTGATGTAACAAGGCCTTACTATCACAAAACACAACGTTCACCAGATTCCTTCATCCATTTCCGTGGATATCCTGGTGAAATCTCCACCAGATCTAACTGCTTCCTAAACTCCCGCCTGATCTCGTCCCTTCCGTCGTCGTCATGGCATGCCTCACCAAGTTCCCTGTCAAAGACCAAACGTAGCTTCATTTTTTCCCAGTTCTCCCAGCACCCCACTCTGCATTCGTCCGTATCTCCTGGGGCAAGTGGCTCAATCTCTTCTGTAATCTCTGGACCAAGCAGGAACTGTGGGTATATGTTTTCCCAGTGGGGTCGAGTACCGACAGACTCCCAGTCGACGATTCCCATAATCTGGTATGTTGCAATGCAAAATTACGGGGCTGAGATGGGAAGAGTACAGAGAGAATCGGTTGAAGCTCGCCCAACACCTGTATAATTTCTTCCGCATCCCCGGCGAGATCCTTGTCAAAGTCGCTATGTAAATGAGCATCTGGCGATAGTAGTAACTTCATGTCTTCCTGCTCCGAAGCAGCTAGTGCAGCGATATACTCCGCATCGTTGGAGTACGGTCCAAGATCCCTAGGTACACGCAGTTTGCGCCCCCCGACAAACATGTAGGGTGTGGTGAGAGGACCGAGGACATATTTCTCATCCTCCGTGCGTAACACGCGAACTGTGGCGTTGAACGTATCAATCTCTTCACGGAAATAGAGGGTTCCAATCCCAGTGAAGCGCGGTTGGAATTGGCGCATGTAGCCCACGATGGACCTCGTCACATTACTCTTAGTTTCCAGGTCAATGTACCTGCCAGAGTAACCCCTGGGACCTTTTCCATAAGGATCCACTCGCAGCCAACCTCATTATCTGAGGTAGAGCTGTAGGCAATGACGCGTGGTACCGGAATAGACGTGTGTTCCTGTAAGTAGGAAAGGGTCGCGACCTCACCTGCGGTCTTGAAGAAAGGCTCCACAGGCCCAGTGGCTCGGAATATGTACTGAGGGGTGGCGAGGGTGCTACCGGTATTGGAAACGGTGATAGCGAACAATTTGTTGAAGGCCCCTTCTGCGAAGAAAGTTGCAGAAATGTGATCACCCGCAGAGAGACGGAGATGTTTCCTGGCGACTGATTCGATCGCGGTAACATCGGGAAGCGAGAGCCAGCGCGGAACGGCACTCCAGATGCCAGATTCCCAGACAAATCGGGGCTGACAGGTAAGGCAGAGTTTACTATCATCTAGAGCTGATACTCACCTTCTGTGGACTTGACATGGGCGTAAGAGGTGGGAATGTTTCAGGTACCCGCGAAGTCGTTCATGTGTAATCATACGATTACTAACAAACAACTACAATCAATCAACATACATATATTCGGATAGTTCATACACTTCGATATTCTTTCTTTTCCTTCTCCTTATCATCGTACCTAGGTACTCGTTCTCTCTTAACACGCTCTGGTCCTGTTCCGTCTCGAGTGATTCCCCTTTGAGTCCACAAAGGGTTTACATCATGACGACGACACAACTCATCCTTGGCATATGCTCAGTTGGATATTCAAATGACGTCTTCATGCTCTTGGTGTTATCTGGTCGAAATTCATTTGTCGGCGTTTACGGATTAGCGAGGAGAGTCTACGATTAAAATTACGCGGGATGCAGATCTCGGATTCGAACATCATAACATACCATCGTTCGTTGCATGACTATCAGAAGCGCGCTGGCCAATATCACATACACCCGATTCGGGTGGGTCTGGTGCGGCAGCCAGAAAGGACCCGTCCATTCGCAGAAAGCGTATGGCTTGAACTGATGACACTGGCGGTTTGTATCGGCACCACTTTTCATTACATATCACTGACTGCTACATGCGGTGGCGCGATGAGGTACCGGTATCGATATCGATAGGGACTGCTAAAATAGAAAGTGACATCTGAACAGATGTCGAGTACATGCAACAGAATATGCCACGTCTTACATAACATCCGAGTCAAGACCAGGACTGGCTGAATCACCTAATACGCGGTTGCGGCCCGCCGTTCTTTGAACATCCACGACAGAAGCTATGACTTCCATTCAATTGTGTTTAAATCCCCCGAGCTGGAAAATTTTAACATCTTCCCTTTGGTCCGCTCCCACCGTTGGGACTGGGTAGGAGTCTGCCAAAAAATGTGATCACGTTGAAAGGTGTGACAGACATATTATTATTTGACCAATGTTCAACATACATCGGTCCCAGCTGGTCCCGAACAGTCCGTGTGGCACTCGGCTTGAGAATTCCACTATCACCAAAGGGGATCTGCAAGCGCCCATGTATTTATAATCGTCCTGCTACTAGGACCGTTATCATAATATGCCGCACTTGCAATATTCCCCGCTACCCCGCCTTACACACAAGACCTAATGCATTACTTATGCATCATCGACCTGCCATCCTTCAATGATGCACCAGTGATACATCAAGTATCCCATTTGCAGTGCGTTGATGTAGAAACCAGGGATTGGGCCTCTAGTTGCTTATCTCAACGACGGAACTTTAAAAATCGACAGTGAACATCACTTGATATCGGGAAACACCGGCGAAGGTCTGAATCGTCTGGCGTCAAAGTGACCTGAATTGACACTGACAGATGCAATGTGGATATAACGGGACTCGTAAGCGATTTGTTGTTCCATTCCCCTCCTTGTCGCCACCACAGGCTACCTTCTTGGGCTTATACCTGCCATGAAACGAGATGACCACGAAAAAGTCCCCTTGGATGCGAAAAACGACTCAGACGAATGGACGGCAACTGACGTGCCTGATGGCAGTTCTATTAAGTGAGTCAGTACTAACACGCCCTTGGGTAAATATACCTTTAATATCTAATAGAAGTACCAAGAAAATGGCCATACTATGGGCAGCAAAACCGATTGCAGCGCTGGTGGTACAGCTCATCTTTTTAACCAGCATGCTATCTTTCGTCATCTGGACATCCATTACGCCTCGACAAGTTCCGCGTCTAGTGGCTAACCTTTCGCAATCCATTATCACTGTACACACGCTGATCGGATCTACGCTATCGTTGATAAATACTATGTGAGTTCCCGCATCCGAAAAGTTCTCCAACTAATCAACATCATCAGGCTCTTTGCAGAGGCGATTCAGTTTACAATTCACGTCTCATTGAGAAGCAGGGGTCTGTCATTGTACTCGCTCAGCGCAGCTACTTCCATAGCATCAAAGACACTCTTTTTTTCCTGGGGCACTAGCGTCCGCATCAAATGGACAGCTATGTCCATTATATGCGTTATCATTTTCACCGCTCAAACCTCAGCGTAGGCCTTTTCCCCCCTCACCGTCGATTTACTTAGAGAATGGATTAGATGGACAACAATTATTACGCCGAGGCAAACAGTGTCGCCGCAGTTCCCCGGAGCCTTTCTAGACGTTGACTTCACATCGGATCCTTTGATGAATGGGTCAACGGCATATGGTGAGCGATTAGGGTATCGTTCATGAAAGTTCTAATACCTTGTAAGACTTCCCGCCTGTATTATTTCAGTCATCTGGCAGTGGTGTTGCTGCAGCACAATATGCAGCTACCGGCAACTGGAGCACTCTCCAATACTTTCCTTATCTACTCGCTGGCGGGACTTCACGTGAGATCTGAAAACGCTTGGGTTTTCCGTTTCTAATAACACCGTCCAGGTGGCATTCTACTGAACCCGATTTTTGCGCTTCCGTCGAATGACGAGGTGCAAGTAACGGGTTTTCTTCCTGGCACGCAAGCAGCAAATAATTCTGCCAGCTCTGGCATCTCACCTAATAATGGATTTTCGTCCAGCCAGAACTTCAACGTAGGGACCTCACCTAATAGTGATTTTGCGTCCAGCCAGAACTTGAACACAGGGGTCACTTCCGAGTCAGCAAAGCGAAGTTCGATAATGGCTCGTTCGGCGAGACTGGCACCCCGTGCTTCTAACTCCGAGTCGACAGATTCAGAATCGGCCGTATACGATTCGACGGTGCCAATCATGCAAACGCAAAATTGGGCGACAATAGAAGCACATCAACAGGGTCTCAGTGCAAACGTATCTTGCAATGAAACACCCGCAAATGATCTCGCTTTGAATATTAGCGCAGAATCAAGTAGCGCTTTTGGCAAGACATTCACGGAAACTATCCTCTACTGCACAAATAATGCGTCGGGCACAGAGCTAAACAGTTAGGGCGATTTTCCGCATTTCCATTTGCGCTGATTTTTGCATCAGGTTCGGCTGTTTTCTCCGAATATGTCGCTAGTTACATGGCTTTCATTGTTTGTCCATATTGGAACATGAGCAATCCGAGTGACAACATCAGTAGGCTGTCCACGACTCCGACTATTACTATCGAACTTATTTCCAATTGTAGCTTTATACATGCGAATCGGCGTTAATGGAATCACACCGAACAGTACAGTGGATGTGACGTGCGACATTAAACCACAGCTCCAGAACGCCACCGCCGTGTATGACGTTAGCCGTACCGTTATGGTCAACTCATCTATTGCACCAGTTGACCTAGCTATCAACAAATCATCGGCAGTTCATGCTGTAATATCGGCTCTGGAGGATAATCTCTCATCTGTCCAATCGTCAGATCGGAATATGGTCGTCGATGCTATTTACTCTTTACTACACATCAGCAATCAAACTTCTCCAAAGGCCCAAGGTGAAAATGACTTATCATTGTTTTTCCAGCTTTTAGTAAGTTCACCATTCTCGGCAATTTTACATGATTAAATTTGACAAAAATCAGGCCTGGTACATCCGGGGCGTCATCGAAGATGCCAGCACGGTAGGTGTCCTCTATATATAACGCTGTAAACAGTTGAGAATATACCACGACGCAGGAGCTGCGGTCTTCGCTAGCTACAAACTTGTCTGCTTCGGATCCGAAAGCAGTCAAAGTCCCGCTGGAGGCCTCCGTGCCAATCCTGGTCTGGGGGCAAGTCCCTTCATTCAAGCTTGTCATCATACTCGTTCCCCTGTCGATTATGTTAACGACAATCTCCCTCATCTCGTTCTCTCAATACCGCGCCAGTAATTTGGGTCTAGAACTTGACGGATCTTTTGACCCTATGAATACAATTCATATCGTCGCTGCGTGTAGCTTTGGGAAATTGCAAACCATCTCGTTTCCAGGTTATAGCGAGGACATTAGCGTGTTTTGTAGCGCTGTGGATGTTCGGTTTCCGAAGGGACAGGCTAGAAGCAATATGGAAGGTTTTCGCTTTTCTAACAGGAAGTGGATGCCCGAACCGTGATTTTAGTAGTTGTGCATGTACCCCGCTCTCATTTGTTCTACCGTGTTTCTCCTTTATGAATTTTGCCATGGGCTTGACAAACGCGGCTGTTGCGGCCTTCCCACGTATCGAGATTAATGACGATGACGATGAACGGGGTGCAAGGGGCAGATAACCAACCTGACCAGCTCGCGTTGGCGCTCGATAGTTAATGTCAGTGAGATTATCAGTAACGCCTACTACTCATTCGGGGAAATTCGATATCGCCTACCAAGAATCATGATTTAAAATAAATAAATAAGTTTAACCACTTATCCTCCTCTGAGTAGTGAGTTAAGGAGGAGGTAGAGTGAGCCGGAGAGGGAGAGGAATGAGCCGGAGTTGTTGTCAAGGAAGAATTTGCTCCGACTCCTTGCCAACACCCTCTAACGCCAGACAATGTCCATCAGTCATTTTCTCCACCCTTACGCTTTAGACCTAAATGGCTCGCTGCTTTCTCTTTCACTCTTCGCCTCTTTCACACCAAGATTGCTTGATGCTTTACGATGATACGAGAAACATATATATACCAGATACCTTCATCGTCTCACCTTTTCCCGTCCTAATATTGTCTACCGACTCTTTATGATAGTCTAATATTCTGACTGTGTCTCTATCTAGGATTACTGTCTAACTCTGTTGGATGAATTATCAAGATTTGCTACGTGTGTCACGGAGCCACCGGTTCCTTTGTCATGCAGTGTTCAATGATCACCTTTGTCAGGGAGGTATGTTCCCTCAAAGAGTGTCTTCCAAGCGTCTCCTAGTGAGTAGACTTCGATTGCTTCCAGAGCATCGGGATACATGGCCCAGGCCTCATAAGCTGACTTCACGTTCAGGGCCTGTATGTGGAACGTAACTAATAGTAGCGGGGGGTTGTGGTGCCAACAAAGCTCGTTGCATCATCGTTGGCTGAGAGAACGATGTTGTCAAGCTTGATGTCCCCGTATGTGTGAGCCACCCGATGAAGGTGGTAGATGCCAGATGCCATCTGTACAGCCCATCGAATTCGGCGCTCCAACGAAGGGGTGTCGGCCGGGTTCGAGAGCAGATGCGATCGTTCCACCTGGATGAAAAGACGAAAGGCATCTGCAAACCAACTATGTGAAATGGTTACAAGTGCAACAGGGTGGTTGATAATGTTTGGATGAGGTGGAGTGGTGGCGAGGACGTGTATCTCGCGGTACATGTCAGCAAGTCTGGCGGTGAAGGAAACGCTTCTTCATCCGAGTGAAGTAGGAAGTCGGTTGGCAAAAGCAATTTA
The DNA here is from genome assembly GCA_015039365.1 of Amanita rubescens. Lineage (NCBI taxonomy): Eukaryota > Fungi > Basidiomycota > Agaricomycetes > Agaricales > Amanitaceae > Amanita > Amanita rubescens. The sequence goes on from WION01000617.1 coordinate 6,799, forward strand.
AGGACAGCTGGTGGTGCATCGTCCTCCGTCTTGACAAGGTAAGCTCCAGCGCTACCTGCAGAAAGGAAAACGATGGATTCCAATTCGCAAAGGGCCGGAATGTGAGAAGGGCTGGCGGCAACTATGAACTTGGAGGGTGGCTCAAGTCTTTGTGCATTGAGCTGGTAATCGGTTGGTTAACGACCGAGACGAAGGGAGAGCCGGTGGACACGTCCGTCCGGACGTCAACGAGAACGACAGAAGGAAGGGATGCCCCTTGTGAGGATCTGAGTACCTCAAAAACAGGTCCTTGCAAGGTTCCTTGTACACGTGTGCGCATTTCATCTCGTGGCTCATCCTCGTTTTCTCGCCAGAATGACACAACGTAGTTCCCAAGGCTGTCCCTCGGGGCCTTCTTGTCAGAGATTATGTTGACTTCGGCTGCCTCCACAGGGCCCGTTAGACAAAAAACGCCCCAAAGTCAATAGGGTGTGTGAGAGAGTGTAAGAAGCGGACAAACATGATTCAACGCGAAGGATCCATCATTGATTTCTATGCTGAAAATTTCCGACATCATTGGGTCTGGGACAGCTACTTGTACGATCTCAGCTCGATCGCGCCTTGGTGATGGGAGAGGCGGGGGAGGGTGCGCAGGAGACCACAGCTAGGATGTTCATGTTGATGAAGTTTCGTTTTTGAATTGGTGTATGACTCACTTGCACGTATGTAAAGTATACATAACCGGAACTACAGGTTCGATCCCGGGCCATTGGCTGTATTGTCATCGAGACCCGGAATGCCAGAATGACAAGGGTGCCCTGTCCGTTGGCATAGAAATATAAGCGTGGTGATTCTGGCGGTGGAATGGGAGACGATAGGGGACAGAGCTTCAAACAAAATCGAGTGCATGCCCAGAGACACTGTTCAAATAACTCTTCCTCGGTTCCTTGTCAAAGCCCTCTGTAATTTTATTCGCCATAATCTGTCGCTATCATGCTGTCGTATATATACCATTATGAAATATATGTACATTAGTAAAACTTGAGTACGTTTAATTTTCATCGCGGATCAATGCGTCAGCCGTTCCGCTAAAAGGTCAATTCGGCATGAAACGAACGCTGACTAGGGCGTTCCGTACTTCTGAGGCATTAACAACATGCCCAGTCACAGCTTCAGCTAGCTACCGCAGCCTCTTCAGAAGCGCTGTTGCATCCCGGAGGATTTACCGGGTACTTCCTCCGGGACCAACATTCTCGCTCGCTCGCTTTCATCGTAGCTGTCAACACTCAAACAGTCTCTCTCCCAGCCCAGAATCATCAGGCCAAACATCCTTTTCAGACCCAGAACGCCCAGACCTGTACTATCATCTAGTCGATCCACCAACGCCCGTATCCGCGTCCCAACCTGCCTTTGCTCTTTCGTTCCTTTCTACGCGACCCAAAACCGCGGATGCCAGCGCTATTATCGGGTGGCTACCTGCTGTGAGTGGTCAAGGCCAGCAAGAGGCAGGCCTGAATGATTTCAAAGAAAATGGTGACCACTTTGACTCTCGCGTTCAAAAGTGGTGCAAGGCTGACTTTAGCTTTTCTTGTCTACAGCGAAATTCCGAGAAGCTTTGCATGAAGCTATCCAAGATGGGCTAAGGGAAGGGGTGGATGAAATTCAAACGAATGGTGCAATTCAACTTCAAAACGGTTGGATGCATATTCACGGTATGTGTTTTTCCGTCTTTTTTTCGCCGCTCAACTCGTTTTACAAATGAAATTTAGACGAACGCAATGTCCCTGCCCTTGGAAGAATCGGTGATCCAGATGATATCCTTGCGTCTGTGTTAGTTGAAGATGGCGAGGTACGTTGGGTTTACACGACTACTGCGAAGAATCGTTCTAATACGACTCGGATAGATACTCCCGGAGACTTATCAACCCATGCCTGCATACCGCCTTTGTACTCAGGACGGGGTAACAAAATTGACGCCAGGTCTCGCGGACAAGCTCCAGTCATTCTTAAGCAGTCGAGATGCAATTTCACAAGATTAGAATAAAATTAGAGCATAATACACGTAACATACAGCATGAGATAAACAATGGACATTCGTTAATCATAAGAGTCATATCATCGACATGCACTATGTGCAGTTTAATTGGGACCATAGTAAGATGAACGCGGTGTTCGAGGGCCAAATAATCCTGGACTGCCTCGGTTTGGAACAAGTAAGGTAGGTTCAACTGACGGTGGCGTGGGCGCAAGTTGCGGATCGGCTGAAAGAAAACATTATCAGAGTTTAGAAGTATGAGAGCATTTATTATACTTACGTTGCCAAGTTGCCCAAGACTGAATTTGATGCCGAGGGTCGACGACAGTCGGAGCAACGGATGGACCAGCGGACGCGGCGGGTGTCTCCTTCTTTTTCTTCCGCCGAGGTACTGGGCGCCATCCAGGCCGGACTTGCGGTGGTTGTTCAGGTGCAGGTGGTTGGGATTCAGGAGGTGGACCATCCCCAGGTGGACCGGGGGGTCCTCCTGGACCTCCGGAGCCGCCAGGTGGCACTCCAGGTTTCCTGCATGCATTATCAGTATTACAGTCCAAAGTTATATTCTGTAAATTTACCATTCCGGTTCAAATTCGCCACCAGGTCCATACTTGGATTTCATTGTGAGCAAGAAGCCAAGTTCGCTATACCCATCCATCAAATTATTGCACAACCAGTAATTCTGGCACTTACTGATGCAATGCACGTCTTTCTTCTCGCAACTTGCCGACTTCTCCTAGCAACATTCGCACTTCTGTGGCCAGGGCTTTGCTGAATTCGTCAAGGTACTATGATGACACATGAGAACGGGTTTATTTAGTGCTATTGGTGGCTCACTCCTTGAACGTTAAACGGTACTTGTTCTTGCGCTGTTTGTCTGACAGCGTTTATAGTCTCTTCGTGATGTCTAATGCAGTCGGCTCGCCAACCTATCAAAGATGAGTCGCTTGTACAGAGGTACGTATTTATGGAGCTCACTCTCTGAAAATTGTGTTAATAGTTCGCGCTGTTCTGCATTCTGCCTTGTCAGCTCCTCTATAATTTTATCGTACCCTGAAGAACAATCAGTTACGGCGTTGAACTTCCAAAACATTCTACAAACCGGGTTTTGCTTCCATCTCTTGACGATATTCTTCTGTCCTAGCTCGGTCGTTATCCAAATCGTCATGAAGTTTGGCCACCATGTCACGCAATTCGATCCACCTGGCGTCTTTATCCGTGCGCCTACGCTGTTTCTCTTCCCACTGCGCTTGCATTAGGTCCTTCTTTACCTCACACACTTGGCGTTGATCATGAATCAAATTTGTGATATCCCCTAGTTGATTTCTGATGATGTCGTCGCGCTCTTCGAGCTCTTGTCTTTGTTGTTCTCGAGACTCAGCCTCTTCTGTCATCCTACGCTGCTTCTCGTCCTCCAATTCCTGTTTCACTGATGCCAGTTGCGATTCCAGGTCCCTGATACGGGTCTCCCTCTCTTCATTCAGTTGACTACGCTCCGCATCTGCTTCGGTGAGAAGGCGCTCACGTTCTGTGGCACTTGCTTCTCGCTCCTTTGTAAATTCTTCTCGTTCGGCTTTTATAATATCATGTAACTCGCGAGAGTATTGCAACGCTGCTTCTTGTGATGCTGTCCTCACAGAGTCTATCATTGATTGGGTATCGCCGACTATAGCCTCGGGTTCTTCCGAAATTGCCTCTTCCGAAACTGGAACTGCAGGGGGAGGTAATAACGAAGCAAGGCGAGAATCAATTGTTTCCAATAATCGCTCGGCATGTTCTCTGGCTTCTTGATCGCGTCTCTCTTGGTTTTCAGCGAATAGGCGGTACCGGTCGTCTTCATTTTGACGGAAAGACGATTCTCGCCGATCTTCAGCTTCGCGAACAGATGCTTCTACATCTTGCAATCTTGATTCAACACCATCGAGTCTCTGGAGCTGACGCTCTTGGTCCTCTTGCTGCTGTAGACTCAGGGGAGTCGGTCGACGGGGCGGGGTTGACGTAGTTCTCTCAGAAGGGTAACGTCGTGAAGGTTCTTCGATAGAAGGAGTACCACGGTAGCTTTCCTCTTCCTCCCTTGGGGTAACGTCTGGGCCACTGATTCCACCTCGTGCGGATCGACGAGAGGAAGGACGACGACTAGGCGTATAGAGAGATGGTCTGGCACTAAATGGTTCTGCGAAGCTTGTCAAAACTGAGAATGGTATGAACAGATAAGACCCACCTCCAGACCGTGGCGATGCTGAGCGCCGCGGCTCTTCACCCATGTCTCGCGGTTCTTCACCCATGTCCCGCGGTTCTTCATCTTCATGCCCCAATGACATGATAGTAGGAGAACGGTCTCTCCTGGGTACAACGACTTCAAGTGGCTCATCCCTTCCTCTTTGTACGCGTGCGCGTACATAGCGAGGGGTAAGTGAACGGGTCGAAGAAGGTGAACGGGACCCATAGCGTTGACGTTCTGATCTAGGGTCAACAGGGTGTGGCAAGGGAGAAGGAGAACCCTCGCGGGGTTCTTGGACCCCTGAAGGTGCCTGCGACCGCCGTTCACTTGGCGGGGGCGGGGATCCCAATGTACGACCATGACTATCGCGGGGTGACCCTGGAGGTCCCCTTACAGAACCGGAGGGGCGAGAACGTGCGCTTGGAGATGGAGCTCTTCTATCCAAACTCTCCAACGACGGGGATCGACGACGGGAACGAGACTCTGGAGAACGAATACCTCTATCCAGACTATCCGGCGATGGGGATCGATGACGAGAACGGGGCCGACCGTATTCGGATCCATATCGGGAACGACGGGGAGAGTCATGGCGGGAACGGTAACGGGGCGAACTCGGTGAGCGAGAAATTGGAGGGTAGTAGCGGGTCACGCGCCGATAGCTTGGGCTTGTCGACCCTGAGTACGAACGGCGTCGGCGTCGGGGGCTGTAGGAGTCACTGCGTCGGCGTCGGGGGCTGTAGGAGTCACTACGTCGACGCCCGCGACGACTACGCTCTGATGGGTACGACATAGGGGGGGAACGTGATCGACTTCTGCTTCTGCTTCTGCTTCTGCCTCTGCCAGGCTCTCTGACTACTACCATGGGTCGCTGTTCGGGAACCGGGATGGGAAATACGGATTGAACAGGGCTTGGAGGTCGTGTTCCTTGAGTGGTCGGAAATTGCACGACCGTCTGTGAAGGCAATGGATGAAGTGTCGGTGCTGTTGGTGCAAACGCAGGTCCAGGTGTTGTAATGATTGTGGTAGGAGATGGGGAGTATGTGCCTCCGCGGCTAGGACTTCTGTAATCGTCTCTGCGAGTGCGGCTTGAGTGACGGCTGTGACGGCTGCTGCGACTTGATTCCACGGAGGGAGACTGGGTTCGTATAATGATTGGATGAGTACCACCCTGCGGTGGTGGAGGCTGGGGATATACTGCCATGGTAGGTACGGGTAATGGCATCTGACCTACAGGTAATGGCATCTGAAGTACAGGAGTCCCTGCATAGCTTCGTGCATGCGACCTGGGAGATGAGGCTCTCCGACTCGAAGACCTTCGTCTACGTGAGCTCCGGCGAGAATCAGAACTACGAGAGGGGCTGCCAGAAGGGCTGGATGATCCGGAACGGACAATGACCGTTGGGATATGGGAAATAGGCTGCTGAACCAGCGGTCCTGGAAATGGTGCTAGAGGTTGTTGAAGAGGTTGTTGAACAATGACATTGGTCGGAGGTTGCGCTACAGGTTGCATAACATGTTGCGGCAGTGGCTGCCATCCGGGGTGTCTTGGTGTTCCGAGCACTGGCTGTATCGCTTGGGACGGCTGGAGCGGGATAGCTGGTTGAACCGGGAAGGGTGCGACTTGAATAGGAACACCTTGCTGAGATACCGCTGGCGGAATAACGCGTATATCTGGAGTGGCGGATTCACTGCTGCTTCCTCTGCTTCCTCTGCTTCTTCTATCCCTACTGTCTCGGCTTCTTCCACTACTGCTGTCTCTGCTGCTACGGCGGGTCCTGTAGGAGAGCTGAGTTGGCTGTCGTTGTTGATGAGGCCTGGGTGTTGGACTCCGCGTCGGGCGATCACTAGCCGACCTACTTGGCCTTGAACGCCTAGTGCGTCCAGTACGACCTGAACTTGTTGAATCGAGGCTACTGCTGCGATCGCTGTCTGATCTTTCAATAATATCAGCAGGAAGGACGGGTTCATCCGGATGAGGCGGAATGAATGGAATTATAGAAGCCGGCCCAGGTGTCACAGTAGTTGGTCTATGAATAGCGATGACAGGAGGAGGAGGAATAACGGGTATATGTTGCATGTGAGGAGTTACAGGGGGTATTACCGGGTGTATCGGTTGTACTGGATGTTCAACTGGACGGTGTTGGAAAGGTGGAATTACAGGTTGAAAGTCTGGCTCTGGTGTGGGTGGCACGACCCCTGGGCGAACCGCTGACTGTGGAAGCCTGGGAGCAGGAGGAATAAATGGTTCGCTTCGGAAATGGTGAGGTTCGGGCATTGGCATTTGTGGCATGAATACTTGAGGGCGGTGCCCTTCTACCTCGCTTACTTCGGAGTCCTCTATTGTGCTCTCAGGACGTCTACCTAAAATGAAGCTCGAGTTAAGAATTTTTCAATGATATATTGCACGTACTTTGCAAGGCCAACAAGGCAGTTGCTAGTTGATCTAGCCTGGCAGTGACGCCCCGCAGTTCATCTTGGCGATCGTTCACGTCTCGCGCGAGCCAGTCATTCAATTCTCTCATGTACCTCGCTAGATCCTGCTGTTGCTGGTACGTTGCGGTTTGAGCAAGGTGACTCTCCTATAGATGCTTCAGGGTTCAAGGCGTTGTCTCAATGTCAAGTAGACGTACCCGGACAAACGACATCAACTGCTCGAAGATCGGAGGAAGTTGAATATACGTCTGATGCTTTATCTTAGTATCAAAAATGACACCCGAACCATCCTTACATACCGGCCCTGGAGGCATTGACACATAGCTTGGCTGGGGTGGCTGCTGGGGTGGTTGAGGTTGACCTTCTGGTCTCTGTTGCGGCGTGGGACCCGGAGGAGCTGCCTGCTTCATAAATCATGAAGTCATATTACTTTCAATTACAAAAGGACGCAACAAACCTGTGTCTGATCCGGCTGCCTTCTGTACCAACTTTGTCTTTGGCGCTCGCCACGACCAAGTGAGCTAGGTGCCGATGGTGGACGATCTGAATGCTAGAAAGGAGGAATCAGCAAATATCAAGATCTGCAAATAAAAAAACACGTACAAAAATAGGTCGTACTGGAGGCACCTGGGGTCTTCTATTCAACATCTCCTGTATTCTTCGATCATATGCTTCATCCCTTGGGGGGTGAGCAGGTGGTCGAGTGGTTTGGGGCTCTTGTTCTTGTTCCTCAGGTTGCTCTTCGGCACTTGGAGCAGCTTCTTGGGGCGGCTGAGTGTCTCGTCGGTCCCGTGGAAGATTGCGTAAAATCTGTTCGAGATCGGCAACGGTAGAAGGCACGGACATCCTTCGTGGTGCAAGGGACTCCACGGAGGCCGGGCTCGCGCTCCGTGCTCTGGCAACTCCTTCTGTAGGCTCAAACCTGAATCGATGGAGAGGAGGTGGATGTTGAACAACCGGTGGAGCAATATTGGCAGAAGAGGAGAGTATTTCTTGTAATTGTTCTGCGAATGAAAACCCAGGAAGCCGGGCCCTTGGAGCTAAGAGGTCACTTTCAATTCTACGGAGGAGTGAGGAGCCTTCAGAATCCGATAAAGAGGAGCGTTCCACGTCAGTAGGTGGATGTTGGACATCAGCAGTTTGTGGTGGTGGTACTGAAGGAGGTGTTGGTTGTGTCGTCGGCTGGTATATTGGTACAGCAGTAACACGCGTCTCGGATAGACGGTCAAACCGGTCAGCCAAGCCCCGTAGGAGGAGCTCTATGCGGTCGACTTTATCCTGAATTGCATCGACATTAGGGTATGGGCGCCCACAAAGAGATTCCATTTTTTGCAGAGCCGAAGCCTGTTCACCTGCTAGGTTATGTAGTTGCGCTCTAATTGCGTTTAACGGCGCAGTCACTTCAGTTAGATCAATTCCTGGCCGTGCCGTCGAAACCGAAGACATGGCAGATTGGGATCGCAGAGGTTGTGCCGGCTGTTCTATTGGTAACTCTGTAGGCGGTGGTACTGGCAGCTGCTGTACTGGTGTTGGTTCCCGCGTCGTCGTTTGTATAGTGGGCTGCACCGTGGGCTGTATCGTTGGTCGCCGAGCGGGTAGATTTGCCATTACCTGACTTGGAGTCACGTCGGACGACGATACAAAACTTGACTCGTCATCGAACTCGGACTCCACGTCTGATATGGGAGGCATTAGTGAAACCGCACTCGGATAACCGTATAGTGATAAATCGTCGGAGTGATGGGACGACAGAAAAGAGCCAATACTTGTTATACTTGATGCCCTTGTGAGAGCAGCGCCAACTGATTCCCTGGGACCCAAATAATGGAGGGACGTTATCTCTGTCGAATCACCGATGCTCCTCGACTCGAGCACTCTTGAGGGTCTGGCAACAGGTGGTGCCGCAGGCACAACGCGCTCTTCAATGATTCTGACAACATTGGGAGGAGGACTTTGGCGCAGGAAGTTCGACAGATCGTGCAGCTCGTCTTGCAGAGCTTTTACGCCATCTGCAATCTCCTTGCTTTCTTGGCCCCGGGTATCGTCGTAGCGACGCAAATCTTCAGCTAGTTTATCGATATCACGCGCGATATCCCTAGGTGTCGGGAGAGATTCCTCTTCCTCCGACTCTTCGGTCCTCAGACTACGCTGATCTGTTCCGCCAGACCCGTAAGGAGTTGATACACTCATAATTACTGAACCTTCTGGTGTAATAGTATACGTCCGAGGAGGGATTGGAATTGGCGTGGGGGAGCGCTGGAGGAGGGTTAAGTCGTGGTTCCAGAAAAAGCTATATCAACATATGCTTACCGACATGACCCTGGCAGAAGCTTGGGCAGTGGATAACAGAGTGGAGATTGTCCTCGGTGCTCTACCTATCACAGATTCCTCGGCAACCTCTTCGACAGGAAGTGGTACATCCAAAAGCGAAGGAGTCAGGGTGCGTTGTGACACTACGGATCGTGATGAGCTCGAGAGGCCAGTGGAGAAAGAGGATGACGACGATGACGACGATATCGATTGCGTGGTAGGTGTTATGGACGACGTAGATTCAGAAACCCGTACAACAGGAGCTGGATGCGGAGGTAGAAGTGTCCTGGTCGTCATCGCAGAAGGGGAAATAGGTAAAGTACTAAGCTTGTTTACGGACGACACCACAGAGCCACTCGGCCTCAAGAACGATGTTTCGAAGGAGCGATCCGGCACCTCGGGCATTGCAATTGACATTATAGACGGGGATGGCTGCAGCTGAGAAGAATCATACGAACGGTCGGTCTCATTGTCTCCCGCCCACATCATGGGACTAGGTGGCGGCGGGGAACTCGATGAGGAGGATGACCTAAGTGACAGATCTCCTGCAGGTGGGATGGATGACTCTGTCAGGCTCGGGACGGCGGAACGTCTAGACACCGGGGGTGGACCACGTTCTCTAGGTCCAGAAGACAACACGACAGAGACAGAGGAAGAGGAAGAAGAGCGGATTGAACCCGCTCTGGAGCGCATTGCTGGAGAGAGAGGGCCCAACAGACTTTCATCGTCCTCATGAGCCAACGTTGCTGGGGACGAAGGTAAAGGTGGCAAGTCACGGACAGGAATAGACGATACAACGCTTCTAGAGTCTTCTGCAACTGATACAGCAGGCGAAGAACGCCGCGTTACTGAAGGAGGCAAGGCGGGTAGCAAAGGTGTAGGCGGCAAAGATCGCTCGGACGGGGTGACCGAAGGTGGAAGGGGAATGTTTTGGGCTTGTAGTGAAGGGCTCCCTCCGGAACTAGCAAGAGATCTGATGGTAGGCACGCGCGATGGGACGCCAACTTCCGACTGTAGTTCATCTTCTGATAATCTCAATGATGATAAGCGTGGTGTGCTCTCTTCAGAAGGTACTTCGGAAGGTATCGCGGGAGCAGTGACGTATTCTGAAGCTGGTGCTGGCACGGACAATACCACGGATTCCGTCGAAGGAGCTCTGGAGGGTTCTCGCGCCGAACCATAACTAGACAACTCGTCGGCAGTCGCATAGTCGCTTTCAGATGGAATTGTTGGGCAAGTATCAAAAGACGCGACGGATTCACGGGAAGAAAGAACTTTGGGTGTTAAATATTCAGCGCTACTCTGTCTTGATACACGTGCCAAGTCGCGCGGCTCCACTTCTAAAGCGCGATCGGACTCGATTGCCACGTACATTGGTGAAGAAAGAGCTGGAGAACTCGAGTATTCTTCAGTCGTTGTAGGCGGAGTAAGACCGCTAAGGTCGGATGACGGGCATATATCATATCCTGTTTCGGATCCAGGAGTAAAGCTGCCCTGCCTAGATCGGCTCTCGCTACTGGAGCTAATAATGGTAGCAGGGATGCCACCATTGCTTGGTACAGAATTGCCATTTGAAGTGTAGCTGCCACTCTCAAGTGAGTAGCTCCCACTACCTGGAGTGAAGCTCTGACTTCCGCTTCCAGGTGTGTAGCTTCCTGTGTAGCTGCCCGTTTCAGGTGAATAGTTGCCATTGCCAACAGATAACCCGCTACTTCCGGGTGTATAGCTCCCGCTCAGCACAGTGTAGTCACCGCTACCGGGTGTATAACTTCCGCTAAGACCATTGCTTTGGCTACTGGGGGTCCCGCTATATGTGTAGCTTCCAGTTCCTGAGCCAGAGTTCCCCTTTTCTGAAGACTCGTCTGTATAGCCTGGAGATAGTGTGTAAGAAGCTACGCGATTGAGTCTTCTTCTTACTTCCCTAGCGCGAGACAAAGATGAAAGCCCCGACGGGGAAGCAGATGAATAAGAGCTCCGATCTTGTGAGCCTCCAAGGTATGAATTGGACTCATCAGTTCTTCCATACGACAACGTCGACGTCATGGCCTGAGTATGAGAACCGCCGCTTGAAGAAACTTGTAAAGTCCCATCTGTAATTAAACCAGTGGTTGTTTGATCGCCGGACGGAGAGAAATAGGTAGATGATATGCTTGATCTTGCGCCACTTAAACCAGCTGAGAGAAAGGCCTCGTCAGATTGGAAACCAGAATGTTCTGATCGAGAACGATCGCTTCCCCTCGGAACGCTCGGAGGAGGTGTGACAAAAACATCTTGGCCGAGAGACGGTCCACTGGATATAGTCACGGAAGAGCCAGTGAAAGCGTTCTTCTTTCCCTTCATTGCGCGCGCGAACTCTTGGTCTAGATCCCCAGTGGAGCCCGTGCGGCGAAGAGAATTTCCCCGGCTAGGAGGGATATGACGGGGATCACCAGGATACACGTACTCCTGATTTTGAATGACGGTATCGTCCACAGTATGCGCGTGGTGAGAAGACCCCAAAGAAACCCTTCTCGGAAGGCCGAGGTTTGAAGCAGATGCTCCTGAATTGGACGAAAAGTCGGACCGAAAATCGGGAATATCGGTAAGAGTGCTCATAGGCGGCACATAGACCGTTGAACGGGATCCCATACTAGATGTGCTGGATCTGCTTGTTCTACTGTCAATAGAGAGGATCGTTCTTATGGAGCCAGTAGGTGACCGAGTGATGGAAGATGTATCCGGAGCTGATACAGGTCTATTGACAGCCTCCCTATAGCGAATAATCATGAGCTCAAATGCGAGTTGCTTAGGTTTGCTCCTCACCATATGCGATTGACCCATCTCTGACGCTCGACCAAGCTCTCTGCAGCAAGACGTTCAATCCCGTCCGCATACAGCATTTGGAATGGAACAAGCATGTCCATCAGTGGTTGGCCGCCTCGCTCTGAGCTTTGGAGGCGCGCGGCAACGGTCCCAACATCATCCCTAGCAGTAGGATGAGTAGGTGAGGGAGTGGACTGGACATTGGTGCAGTTCAGCAAATCAAGGGCAACAATACCCCGGCCTCCTCCAGGTGCCAGCCAGGAAAGAAGGAGCATGTGGGGATACAGAAGTGCCTGACATCTTTGCCAACGATAGGGCGGAGGGGCATGTACGTTGAGATACCAAAGTAGCCCAATATGCAGCGGCTGCGTCAACTTGGTTCAGTAATCGAACTTGGATATAAATAGAAACAGTACCGCTTCATTGCTCTGTGCGTATTGGCTCAACTCGTCAACGTCAAACCCAAGAGGCAGTCCGCTGCTGCCGGCTTGCCCTGACTGTTCGCCACGCTGATTTGCCCCACGAAGTCGTTCGCCAGTACGCTGGACGCGTTCGCGTATTCCAAAAATACCTGGAGCATCAGGAGTTGAGGATAATGTTGTCATAGACGTTGATAGCTTGGACGTGGGTGGGCGGCCTGCCGGGGTCCGCTCCTTCCACAATGCAACTATGTTTCGCACCGATGCAAGAGGTGAACGTGGTGCCATTTGCGGTCTGCGTAACGTTGATGTGGACGTGCCCGTCGCTGAAGTCGACCCGGTTGTAGTGTAAGAACGAGTGTCTGTCGTCCTTGTGAACGTGCGAGTACCGGTGATCGTTTGAGGGGGGCTCAGAGTACTGGCAAGAGTGCTGGATGTTTGCGTACCAGGACTCAAGTACGAACCACTACCAGTTCGAGACTCAGAAGCCCCCGGTGTCATGGCGCGCAACTTGAATTCTGAATTCTTCGGAGGCAATGGAGGAGGAGACAAGAGAGTGGACATAGTAGGCCTAGTATCCGTATATGATATTGTTGACCCATCTCTTGACTTAGTTGGGGAGGAAGAACGTGAATTGAAACCAAAACTAGTATGCCCTTGTGTATAGCCAGTTGTAGTTTGCATAGTTGACGCCGTCTGGCTTTGCGCATAGTGAGGGCTAGGAGAACGAACGCCAGGAGCAGATGCTGCACGCGTATGAGGACCTCCAGGAGGCGGTTGCGTTTCGAAGACGGCAATCAATTCTGTGGCACGTCCTCGAGGCGGAAGGGTCGGGTCTCCCGTCGGGTCGGTTGATGATCGTGCATGAGCGGTAGCTCCAGATAATAAAGCTGACCTGCGCAAACCATCCCCCGTCGTGCTTGTTGGCCGGACGATGTGACCCGACATGCCTGAAGAACGAGATTCTTCACTTCGTTCAGTGATTCTGCTAAGACGAGCCGCGGCTGGTGTTGAAGAAGAACGGGTGGTCGGAGAAATATACGAGGTTGAACCGGATTGGGTACCAGTATAAGAACCAGTGAAGGAACCATTAGAGGAAGTCGGTCGATGCGATGAGGAACCATTCGACCATTCAGTTAATGCTTGCTCGGTATTGTCAATGTCATTTTCGAGATTGGCGAGGGCTGCTTCTACTTCATCAATAGAATTGTCGTCGGTATAGGAATCACTTGAATTTTCGTATGACGCGGCGGGAGAAAGAATAACACGACGCATAAAGTTGCCAGAGTCGCTACTCCCAGAAGACATATGTGGGGAACCTATGACGCGATTTCAAAGGAGTGGACAGGATGACATGATCACTTGACTGTACCTGAAGAATAGGAATATCCTGATGGTGAAAGTGGGGTTTCCGAAGGTGTAAAAGAGGAGTGCGTAGCAGTCCCATATCTGGGGGACCAGGTGTCGGATCTGTTGGATGCCATCCTGGCTCAGAAGGACATTACAAGAACCGTTTGTTGTTGCTATAATCGGATGTTCAACTTCACTTACTTAAGGGCAGGCATATGCGCGACCGCGTTTCGACCACGTGAGCTAAAACTCGTGAGATAAGCTATATTTGTCAGCACACACTCACACCTTGACCATGGCTGATAATATGGAAGTCGATGTTCCCACCGCCCAGAACTCCAAGAAGGGCGAAGGAAAGGAAAGCAAGCAACGATTCGAAGTTAAGAAGGTAACCAAACATCAGTGATGCATGAAAACGTACATTCACATTCAATCTACAGTGGAACGCAGTAGCGTTATGGGCATGGGGTAGAAGCCATATCTCCTTTAATTTCTTGGTGGCACTCAAGGATGGTTTCTAGACATCGTGGTTGACAATTGTGCAATCTGCAGGAACCACATCATGGACCTCTGTGTGTCGTGAATGCTTTAACCCTTTATCGCCTCCTCTCATTTTTTTTGGTCAGGCATCGATTGTCAGGCAAATCAAGTTTCCGCCACAAGTGAAGAGTGTAACGCCGCATGGGGAATATGCAATGTATGTTCATCTAGAGTCAACTCGTGAACATACTTACGATCTATTATAGCATGCTTTCCACTTCCACTGCATTTCTCGGTGGCTCAAGACACGTAATGTATGCCCTTTGGACAATCGCGAATGGGAACTACAGAAGTACGTCTTTATTCATTTTTTGAGTGATGCTCTCAACGTCAAGGCAGATATGGACGATGAGAGTTTTTCTGGGTTTTCATATTGTCCATCCCATCCTGCTCTATGCTCGATTAGTGTAGATGTACAATACTTCATATCTAGCATTCTTGACGAGATAACACGAGACATTTACTTGTTCGATAAGAGTGATCCTTATTTGTTCGAGCGGCCATCATGGCCAGTTCTTCGAATTCCTCCTGGTACACTCATGAATTTCCTCGCATATTTCAAGCTTCACGCTCCGGTTCGCTGTGACATTCTGTTTAAGTATATCTATCTCAAGTAATGCTGGAATTCTCTACAGATCTAGAGGCTAAGATATCGGCCGCGCAAGTACAGCCCAGCCTTGTGCTCGAACTTTCGCAGGAACTAGCAAATCTCAGCAAATCCCTGGCGGACGCTCACGACAAACTTCCAACATATGATCAGCGTCAATATGGTCTCGTACGTCTTCCATCTCGAATGATTTCAGCCATTCACCAATTGTAGCAAGTCAAAGCACTCGAGAAAATGGTGGAAGAATTAAGAGTGGCAAGAAAGCCAAAATCCAAATTTGCTTTCAAACGGACTGCGGTTGCTGAACCAGATACATCTCAAAGACCATCTATCGTTGTCGAACAAGCTACCGACAAGGAGTTGCCTCAAGAATTGCTTCGCTCGAGCAATAAGACTAACCATGCATCATTGTCACACTACTCCTACAGCTATATCTCAATCGCCGATTTAATAACATCAAATAACTCCTCTGACCTCACGATCTCTAATATTGATCACTGCATCATCAATCTGGCAACTTCACAGGGTCGCGGTGATGATGTTATCCAGCTATCTGCAGTCCATGTCGAGAAGTTAAGCGATTCAGTGTTGATTTTACCCATGGTAAATGGCAGCATCCTATTGCATGGCCTGACGCGCTGCGTTCTTGCGGTAGGATGTCATCAGGTAGGCCAGACCGAACAACCCTTCTAGCGTTGTTCATTCTTTGCAATAGTTCCGCATGCACGATTCCCAAAACGTACACGTATACCTGTCGATTACATCGAGCCCAGTGATTGAACATTGTTCTGATATACGCTTTACTGGATACCCGGATACCTTCAAGGACCATCATGCAGTACGCTGTTCTTTCATATCGGAGCCCATTTCTAATCCCGGAATTAAAGCAGGATAGTAAGCATCTCTCCGTTCAAGACTTTTCACATATACGAGCAACGCCATCGCCCCACTGGTCCATACTCGACAATGATCTGATTATCAAATCTTGGCCAGCTGAAGGAACACGAGAGAAGGAACACGTACAGGGAATTTTGTTTCAGCTTCTCCCCGATATTAACGCATGAATGAATTCTCCATGGAATGGTCTGTTGTATAGTAGAAATGCTGTGTACAGATCCGGGCAACAGCTCGACTCAGACTTTGGAACTAGGGCGTCATTATTCGCCACTTTGATATCAATAAGCGCGCGCCATTGTCCAGCTAAAGTTACTATTTACGTATTGTAACTATGCGGCCCGAAAAGTAGCTGTTTTAGCTATGCATGGAGAGACTAATAAGTACGTGCCACATCACAGTGATAACAACACCTACTCCTATCTTTTCATTCGTCTCGCTTGCACTGAAGCGCCATGTCAGACGGCGCGGCTGATTGTATAGCCGCATGTTGCGGTGCTTGCTGTACGATATTCGAATGCCATGCGGCGCATGTACTTACACTTGCTGTTTCGATAGGCTTATGCGGCGCCTCGTCGCTTGAAAGCTGGTGTATGACTGGTGAGCACTCTTGTTGTAGTAGTGCACCTGATTTAGTGCCTAACGGACAAAGTTCATTGGGGTTCATGCGGATGCAGCCAAAATGCAGGTTGCTGTGGGTCATGCTGCAAAAACTCCCTGAACGATGATAACTTTGACGAGTATTTTCGACGTGATATGGCGAAAACTAGCGCCGCGAACGCCAGCGTCGTGGCTCAGCAGCCGTTGAAGAGCAATGAAATGACAATGAATGGGAATGAAGGTAGCGGTCCTACCGCAACTAATTGACGGTGGGTGGATGAATTCTCGATATATTCTGTAAACGAGGGATGACAGGTTTTTCGGTTCCTTAGCGCTTACGGCGGCTTCGTAGACAACATAAATAATATTATTGCATGATAGAACTGCAAGTATTAAGAGCTAACTATCGACATAAGTAATTATTACAGTCCCGAACAACCCTCACTTGTCTGGCCCTCACCAGGAGTGACTACATCTGGTGTCGTTTTCGCTTGACGAGGCCATGTTACAATGAACAGTCCATCACTTAGCGATGTCGTTAAATCATCTTCCTGAATTGAAAATTACCAACATAGCGAGCTCTGGATCGGAGCAGTACTTACCCTAATGCCTTCGGGGAGTTTCACCCCCCTGCCAAAATGACCATAACGCAGCTCCTGGACAGGGAATCGCACCGATGCATGCGGCGCACAATTGTCGCTAGCGGCACGTAGACCATTGCTAACTGTGCCAGAGCGGTACTCCCGAAGCGAGCGCTGCACTCGCCTGCCACGAACATGCATTATACCATGGGATATGGTGACCGAAATTTGGTCTCTACTAACACCAGGTATCTCGAATATGGCTACCATTGTCGGAGAATTCGGATCATCCGATATCTCGACCCTAAGAAGCATGAAGTTTGTCGACCCTTATTGTGATGAAAGGTTAAACATACCTGGGGAGATAACCTAAAGAAGTAGTGTTGAGAAGGGAACGTCGTGATGTTCCGGATACGAGAGCAGAAATAGTTTGTAATGCAATTCGCGTTGCCTGACGCGTTATTGCGGCATGGATTTGAGCACGCTTATGCTTGCGGGCCTGGTTAACGTTGATACAAGGTGCCATGAGATCCTGGACTAAGTTCTTCCAAAGAGGTTTCTTATATGTTCCTGGCGAGCGCGCCACAGTATGTAGAAGCGCCACAGAGTACAAGGCAACGCCAGGGGGGCGATGCGAATAAGTGTGGTACTAGCAGTGACTTAGAGCTTCAAGTAGTGGCTGTGCACTGTTCTTGTCACAGCGACCACATGAGTAAGGTTGTTTTCGGTGAGGCGAAGCATTGTCCTTGATCTTCGCGTATCCCTGACTGGTCAATTTAGTTGGAAATGTCCCCTACAACATGGGCGAAGAACAATTGATTGAAGTCTTTAAGTCAGTTGGACAGGTTGTAGGCTTTAGGTATTGTCGTCCGGCGTTGCCTTGCGTTCTTTCAATCATATCGACTCAAACTGCATTCTGTCTATTCAGATTGGTGTTCGACAGAGATACTGGCAAGCCAAAAGGCTATGGCTTTTGTGAATTTGCGGGTACATCAATTTATTTTCGCTGACTCAACGAGAGCCTGTCTGACTCGAAATTTTGCATTCGCAACCTTTTACTCGAATCTGATTGTCTGTGACCGTCTGCTTCAACCTATGCATCTCAACATGCTGGAATTGTGGATTATCTGTGCCTCTTGTACTACCGAACACCAAATACTATCTACGCAATGATTCGCCATCGACATGTGTGTGGGGACATGATCATGTTTGAATCCATTCCCAAACGTTCGACCTCATTGCCACATATTTCAATCGCTTTCCAGACCATGAAACAGCTGCTTCTGCTGTGCGCAACTTAAACAACGTCGACGTCGGTGGTCGGCCGCTGAGGATCGACCTCGCAGATTCCGACCCATACCTTGAAGGAAAGACGACCGTGAGAGGAGAACTTGTTGATGGTGGTCCGCCTGACAACCGCGGTTGGCGCGGAGGAGCAGGAGGAGGAAAAGGTCAAGATCCTAATACATTCCTTGCAACCGTCCCTCCAGGTGTTCAGCTACCAAAAAATGTTTCATCACTGGATCATATCAGTCAGGCCTTAGCAAGCATGTCGCCAAGTCATTTGATGGAAGTCCTTGCACAGATGAAGGTAACCGTTGCCTCAGCATTTTAACAAAGAGCGCCCTCAAAAGATTGATTAAGGCTTTTGTCATCACATATCCCGAACAAGCAAGAACATTACTAGTATCACATCCTCAACTCGCGTATGCATTGTTCCAGGCACTTTTATTGAACAAGATAGTCGACTCGGCTATTTTGCAACGAATGCTGGAAGCCACAGCAGGAGGCGGTCCAGGGCATACTGCACCTAGGCAACCTGTTCCCCCACCTCACCTTCAACATCCAATGTATCCTCAAATGCCATATCCTGCACCGCCAATTCAACAGCCGCAGCCACTTCCAGGTATGCCTCCGCCACCGCCGCCACCAATGTCTGTACCGCCGCCTAGTGCAATGTTCGCACACCATCAGCCACCTCCAGGCATGGGGCCTATGCCCCCGTATTATCGGCCTCCGCCTCCTCCAACTCAAGCACAGGTACCTCCTTCGCAGCCGCCGACTCAGTCTGCGCCGCAATCAGCACCAGACATAAGCGAAAACCAAAGAGTTCGTGCTCATCATTGTCATTGTGATACGAAACTAATAATCCCACTCGATTAGTCTATGTTGATGCAAGTACTCAGCCTCACTCAGGAACAAATTAATGCATTGCCCGAAACCGAGCGCCAGGCGATCGTGCAACTAGTGAGCATTTCTGCATAAATGGGAGCGCTCGTGTAATGACGCCGACCACAGCGCAACCAATTCATGGGTACACTTGGTGTGTAAAACCCTGAATATCCACTTATGCAAGAGCTCTTCAATTGTGGATATCTGCATTCCGACCGTCCAACAAAGTCAAAAATTACAAGGCGATACGCTTTCGACTTCTCAAATCGTTCTTAAAGGTAATCCGGCGACACCAACACCCTTATAGTATAATCGAGTCTTACCCCACGAATGATGGTTTACTTATTCTATTACGTCCCATGAATTCCCAGCTGCACATAGATACATCCCACCACATTGAGGATTTCACAGCCTGTTCTCCAGTCTCCTAGAACTCTTAAGCGCAATCATCTTCTCGACCACCTCATCAAGCGGAACGGTGCTGGCCCGAGCCTTGGTACCGACATCATCTCTGTTCCTGATATTGACGGACCGAGCATCTAATTCGTCCTGTCCGACGACTACGCAGCCGCGCGTTAGCTCGACAGAGCACAGGTTCTGATAATGAGTCACCTAATATAAAGTTATACTGTGCAATTTCTCCATTTCTAATTTTCTTCGGAAGGGTATTTTCGCCGTTGTCTACATCGGCATAGATGCCAGCTTTATTGAGACGGCTTGCGATCTCCGCTGCATACTCTTTCTATAAATGAGGTAAGGATTACTCGAACCGCAGAGCACCAGTATATGGACATACGAATGGAGCGGCGACGGGAATCACCACCACTTGTCTTGGCGAGAGCCAGAAGGGCCTTTGATGGAAATCCTCAACGGATGCAAAGTTGGAGATCCGAAACCGCTTACCATTTTCCTGCAAAGTGCTCTGTAGTAATTGCTATGAAGCGTTCCAGACTTCCCAGAATCGCGCGGTGGATGATAACGGGCCTGGTCGGTGGCTTGTCTGGACTCGCAGAGTCATCTGCCGAACGGTATTTGAGATTGAACCTTTCTGGAAGCTGGAAGTCTAGTTGTATTGTTGCGCATTGGAAGGACCGGCGCAAGGCATCTCGGATAGTGATATCGATCTTGGGTCCATAGAATGCACCATCTCCTGGATTCAACTCCCATTTTCCGGGATAACTTGCTTCCAGTGCTTGTTTCAGCTGTTCTTCAGCCTTGTTCCAGGTTTCGATTGTGCCAAGGTATTTCTCCGGACGCGTAGACAATTCTAGGTGGAATTCAAAACCAAAAAGTCCATACACGTGCTGCATGAAATCAAACAAAGCGCCAATCTCTTCTACAATCTGAAAATGAGGAATACATGAGGTCCATGCCTGCTGTATTGATTGCGATGCTTACTTGGGAGGGCATGCAGAATACATGCGTATCATCTTGAACAAATCGCCTCACACGAGTGAGCCCCGTAAGCGCGCCGCTAGCTTCATTTCGATGGATGATACCAAACTCGGCCATTCTAATCGGAAGCTCCTTATAACTTCTGTCCCGAGAGTCAAAGATAAGGCAGTGTCCAGGACAATTCATGGGCTTGAGCGCCCATTTCTCTTTTTCGACGTCAAGAATAAACATATCATCCTTGTAATTCTGCCAGTGGCCAGACGTCTCCCATAATTTAACGTTGTACATGTTGGGTGAAATAACTTCAACCACGTCAGTCGGAAAATGGATCAATTGTGACGTTCAAAGTTACTGACCTTCTTGGTAGTTTCTTTTATAGTATTCCGACTAGGATCTTTAATGAGCGCCGAGGAAGAACAATAGCTGTATTCTTACCCGCATTAACTCCACCAAGGAATTATATATCCGCGTGCCATGGGGCAAGAAGAAACAACTTCCTGGACTAAGGTCATTGAAAAAGAATAATTCTTGTTCCTACAAACGGTCAATGTTCCTTTAGTCAAGTCTGGAAAAGACTAATTACCTTGCCAATCTTGCGATGATCACGCTTGGCAGCTTCAGCCAGGAACGCCTTGTACTCTGTCAGCTGCTTCTTGTCCGGGAATGAGATACCGTATATCCGCTGGAGCGATTCGTTGTTTGAATCTCCAAGGAAATAAGATGCGGAGTTCTAGGGATAGAAATTAGCTTTTTGTAGGGTTACAGTGGTCATCAAATGTACCTTGGTAACCATGAAAGCTTTGATTTTTCCAGCGTGAGGGATATGGGGCCCAACACACAAGTCGATCATAGGGCCACAGCGGTAAACGGTGGTAGACGATCCGTCGGGTATCTTGGTCTCGATCAGATATTTTTTGTATTTGTTATACTGTCCTCAAAAATTAGCGTTTCATCGGTTTTGAGTAACTTGATAAGCGAACGTGGAACATCTCCAATAGCTTCTCCTTCGACACAACCAGTCGCTCGAACTTTTGCTTTTCTTTCACTGCAACATCAGCTAGCTTCTCTAACGCGGGATAGTCGGTGTTCGAAACTGGTCTGTCGACGCGCTATATGAG
>WION01000618.1:0-5000 GCA_015039365.1 Amanita rubescens
TAATTAGTGACGCGCATGATGGATTAACGAGATTCCTACTGTCCCTATCTACTATCTAGCGAAACCACAGCCAGGGAACGGGCTTGGAATTATTAGCGGGGAAAGAAGACCCTGTTGAGCTTGACTCTAGTCTGGCAGTGTAAGGAGACATAAGAGGTGTAGCATAAGTGGGAGATAGCTTGCTATCGACAATGAAATACCACTACTCTTATTGTTTCTTACTTACTTGATTAAATGGAACGTGTATTTTCACATAGCCATTATATGGATATATTATTATGTTTTAGGTATTTTGTTTTAATACAAGCTTCTTGATCAAAATACCAAGAGTTTGTTATATAGACCAAACAAATATAATGAATTATTATATGATTTCTTCGGATTTATGGTATAGTAATTATATTTGGTATGACTCCAATACTCCGGTATGATCCAATTCAAGGACATTGCCAGGTGGGGAGTTTGACTGGGGCGGTACATCTTTCAAATAATAACGAAGGTGTCCCAAGGCCAGCTCAGTGCGGACAGAAACCACACATAGAGCAAAAGGGCAAATGCTGACTTGATCTCGATGTTCAGTACACATAGAGACAGCAAAAGCTCGGCCTATCGATCCTTTTGGTTTAAAGAGTTTTAACAAGAGGTGTCAGAAAAGTACACAGGGATAACTGGCTTGTGGCGGCCAAGCGTTCATAGCGACGTCGCTTTTGATCCTTCGATGTCGGCTCTTCCTATCATTGTGAAGCAAAATTCACCAAGCGTTGGATTGTTCACCATGCAAGGGAACGTGAGCTGGGTTTAGACGTCGTGAGACAGGTTAGTTTTACCCTACTAATGACATGTTTTAGTAACAGCATTCCTGCGTAGTACGAGAGGAACCGCAGGTACGGACTCATGGCACAATACTTGTTCGAGCGAACAGTGGTATGACGCTACGTCGTTGGATTATGCCTGAACGCCTCTAAGGTCGTATCCAAGCTGTTTTCAAAGATAATTATGGGGCAATTGTATTGTATGACTATAAACCATTAAAGTTTATATTTATATAAACGACAGTGGAATTGAAGTCAATGTTCTGTATAACATAGCGAATATGGGATGATGAATCACCTGTATGCCGAGCTAGTTATATAGTAGAACATTATTAAATACGATGACAGTGCCTAGAATCAATTGTAAACGACTCTATTATCAGGCAAGGTGTTGTTAGTGGTAGAGCAGCTGCCATACTGCGATCCACTGAAGCTTATCCTTTGCTTGATGATTCTCGATATATATATTATATATAAAATATATTATATATACGAATTGATAGTTGATGTGTATTTCATCTTATATTTAATTATATTATGACATACGAACTTAACTTTAAAAGTTAAAGTTGGTTGGTTGGTATTTGGATTGTTGGATTGTTGGGTTGGTTGGTTGGTTGGTTGATAGCTTGGTCAAGTAGCTGGAAGGCTACAACACTATTTATATATACTAACAGGTTTTAATGTTTTAGTAGATATTTAGAGTACTTATTATATATTATTTGAAATTTTATTAAAATTTAAATTGATTAAACGTATAAGTTTATAATTAAAGAAATTTATAAGTGTCGATCTCTTAGAAGAAGAACTTATGAAAAATGTGGTGGTGATGCACAATGGCCGTTATACAAAAAAATACTATTGCTAGTTGGTGGTGGTGATGATGGCAAACTTAACTTTAAAAGTTAAAGTTGGTTGGTTTGGTATATGGATTGTTGGATTGTGGTTGGTTGGTTGGTTGGTTGATAGCTTGGTCAAAGTAGCCGGAAGGCTACAACACTATCTATATATACTAACAGGTTTTAATGTTTTAGTATATATTTAGTGTACTTATACATTATTTGTAAATTTTTATAATAAAATTTAAATTGATTAAACGTATAAGTTATAATTAAAGAAATTACAAGTGTCGATCTCTTAGAAGAAGAACTTATGAAAAATGTGGTGGTGATGCACAATGGCCGTTCATACAAAAAAATACTATTGCTAGTTGGTGGTGGTGATGATGGCAAACTTAACTTTAAAAGTTAAAGTTGGTTGGTTTGGTATATGGATTGTTGGATTGTTGTTGGTTGGTTGGTTGATAGCTTGGTCAAAGTAGCCGGAAGGCTACAACACTATCTATATATACTAACAGGTTTTAATGTTTTAGTATATATTTAGTGTACTTATACATTATTTGTAAATTTTTATAATAAAATTTAAATTGATTAAATGTATAAGTTTATAATTAAAGAAATTATAAGTGTCGATCTCTTAGAAGAACTTATGAAAGATGTGGTGGTGATGCACAATGGCCGTTCATACAAAAAAATACTATTGCAAGTTGGTGGTGGTTGGTGATGGCCATTCTTTAAACACACTATTTAAGTGATATGGAATTTGGGTTTAAATTGAAGTAATAAAAATTATAAATGAGAACAAATAAAAAAAATGTGGTGGTGCATGCCAAACAAAGTATAGTAGACGTGTCGTTTTATTTTTCGTTTTACTCGGGGCTTTGCCAACAAAGTTCTTAATAAAAAAATAGTTTAATTTTTGCAAGTGGCTTTGTTATGTGAATGGAAATAAACATCTATAGTAGACTAGTCAACGAATGGTGTCCGCTTTGACTAATATTAGAAAGTGGAAAAAGATATATGTATAATAAAAAAATAAAATTGCAAGGTCTAATACCCTAAGTAAAATTATTCTATCGGCATATCACCGTAAAATTCACAAGATCTTCAAATCATGTTATACAAATTACTTAAATTACAGTAGATCGAGCGAAGCGAGGAATGAATTGATCATTGAATTCCAGCGAAGAAGAAAGTGAATCGAACAAAAATCACACACACAAAACCGAAAATTGTTCGCAATAGCTGAGCCGATGGAAATATTTCACTTTATGTGTTTACTGCTCCGCTATTAAATCAGATCAAATACGGTATTTTGGGATATGCATGGAGTTTTCGTTATTTAATGAATTTAATTTTTGAAAACCGTTTATTGTCTCTTGCCATTCGACATAAACTTATATATGTTTCAACCAATGTGTTAAATTGCGCATCTTATAAAATGAGCAATATTCCCTTGCCCATTTTGTAAAAGGGGCCAAATAAATTTGCTCATTTTATAAAATGCGCAAAATAAACACAATTGGTTGTAACACATATATAATTGCAGTAAGACTAATCAAGGAGTTTTCGATTTGACTAATATTAGAAAGAATAATGGAAAAAAATTGGTCTCGACACCGACAATAAAAATATTTGTTGTCGGTTCAGCACCAGAAAACTCAAATAAGGTACACATTTATTAGATGAGCCGACGGAAGTATTTCACTATGTGTCGTACTCCTCGGTTCTTAAATCAGATCAGAGAACTTTAAAAAAATACGTGATCTTGGGATATGCATGGTGTTTTCGTTATTTAATGGCAGTAAGACTAATCAAAGAGCTTACGCTTTGACTAATATTAGAAAGAAGAATGGAAAAAAAAATTGGTATCGACACCGACAATAGAAATATATGTTGTCGGTTCAGCACCAGAAAACTCAAATAAGGTACACATTTATTAGATGAGCCGACGGAAGTATTTCACTTTATGTGGTAGTCCTCGGTTCTTAAATCAGATCAGAGAACTTGAAAAAAATACGTGATCTTGGGATATGCATGGTGTTTTCGCTATGTTAAGAAAAATTTATCAAAACATTTTTCAAGTAGATTTTTTTCAAAAAAATCCAATGTTATTTTTTTTGTAAAAAAATATTTTTTTTCAAAAAAAATACTTTATTGAAAAAAGTTTTTATTTTCATTTAAAAAATATTAAAATTTTAATTTTTGAAAGTGAAAAAAAAAATGGTCTTGACACCGACAAACAATATGTTATCGGTTCAGCACCAGAAAACTCAAATAAAGTACCTTGCGGTACACAAAAAAATACAGATACGAAAAACCTCAACCGAACAAAGCGAAACAAAACTAAAATGGAAAAAACCAACAAAGAAAATATCGATTCAATCGACAATGATATGTTTTCCATGTATTTATTTAATAAATAATCAACAGTCCACACGCGCACACGAAAAAAAAGAAGAAAACAAAACGAACGAGTCAAAGCGCACACAAAATAGAAAAGAGAAGAAGATAAAACGACCGATTAAAACGAACCAAATGTGTGTGTACCCGAACTTCGGCACGACACTATTTTTATTCGTTTCGTTTTCTCTTGTGTGTGCGATGAAAAGAAAAATGAAAAAACGTTGTATTGTTTTCAGCGTTTGTTCATATGATCAGACATAAACATATATAGGGTTGGTGTGTAAGAGACGAAAAGAAATCAAAATGTGTGGCAATTGCCTGATTTCCGTTTAGATTTCCGTCTCGTTCAAGCGCGTCATTATGTACTGGGCTGGTTCCAGTATAATAAAAAAAAATTTACCGGTCTTGACCAAAAAATTTTTTTTTTAAATATTTGTTATAATGGTCATATTTTTACGAAATTTCGAGGTTTGACTAAAATATTTTTACAATAAATATTTATTACGATAGTCATATTTTTTTTAACGAAAATTCGAGTTTTGACCAATTTATTTAAAAAGAAAATAGTCATATAATACCGAAAAAATACCCATCGAAAGTATCATGTATTTATTAATTTCAATGAGCGTTGTATGCTAACTGGCCACAATGTTATCCACGGAAAACATGTTACCTGAGTGTTTGTGTTTCTCCATAAGTGGAAGTCCATCGGCCCTTTGGCCAGTAGCATACTCTCTTAAAGAATTATTAAATTCTGATTGATACAAATAAAGAATTTTAAATTCTATATTTAAACTAAAAAAAAATGTTTGAAAGATAATGAATATAAATTATATTCATATAGTAAAAAAAATGTAATTTTTTTCTACAGAATGCCATCTATGAAAACTATTGGATATCTCAATATATTGTATACAATATGGATGGTGTTATGAAAAAAATA
>WION01000618.1:7500-10000 GCA_015039365.1 Amanita rubescens
TAATCAATTCATGGCGGATTGAATACTATGCAATTCTTGTAAAAAAGTATAAACAAAATAATAAGTAATCAATTCATGGCGGATTGAATACTATGCAGTATCTTATACAAAAAAAAAAAAAAATAATAAGTAATCAATTCCTAGTAAATTGAATACTATGCAATTCTTGTAAAAAAAGTATAAGCAAAATAATAAGTAATCAATTCATGGCGGATTGAATACTAAGCAGCAGTATCTTATTCAAAAAGAAAAAGTAATAAGTAATCAATTCCTAGTAAATTGAATACTATGCATTTCTTGTAAAAGTATAAACAAAATAATAAGTAATCAATTCATGGTGGATTGAATACTATGCAGTATCTTATACAAAAGAAAAATAATAAGTAAACAATTCCTAGTAAATTGAATACTATGCAATTATTAAGTGATTTTGTAACGAAAAAGGAATTGTTAGAAAACAATAGCGAAAGAAAAATCAAATTAAGGTACTTCGTGTATCAATCATATGGGGTATTATATATAGCTATTGAATGATTTTTATACAGAAACACTATTAATTTATTGAACAGCTTAGTGGAAACTAAAATATCCGCTATGACGACACCAAGCAATACAGTTGTACTTATTAATAAGTTACCAGTGGTCTATATTAGTAGGTATATTCATTAATTTGGATATGGTGAACGTATAGTACTTACTAGATTTTCGCAACTAATGTATTCTGGTGTATAAGCAATGTATAAAAAGAAATTTCATATTTCTTTTTTATAAATTTGACAACTTAAATAAACAATTTTTTACTCTAAGCAGTGGATCACTTGGCTCATGGGTCGATGAAGAACGCAGCAAACTGCGTGTCATCATGTGAACTGCAGGACACATGAACATCGACATTTTGAACGCATATTGCAGTCCATGCTATATGTACATTAATTTTTCTAAAATTTGTGTACTGCTTGGACTACACATGGTTGAGGGTTGTGAGACTATGCTAATTAAGTTGCTTACTTATCAGAGCTTGCTTTGGTATGTTTTAAAGCACATGTTACGTTATTGGTGAATTTTTCTATATGACAATGAAACCATAGCGTTGAATTTTATTTGAAACTGCTATGAAATTCTATTATCGATAACATATGGGTTCTGGATATTCATCACTAGTGTGTAACATAAGGTAATGTAGGCCACTAGATTAGTATGAACTTGCAGAACTGCTTATCAGTATGATAATATGATCATTGATTTTAAGCGGTATGAAATAATTTTCGAAATAAAACGTCAATCATTCAGCATCCACTCATTCCGAAGGCGAGAATGTTCAAGATGGATTGATTTTCGAACTCAGTATTACATATTATATTATTTGATTATGGTTTACAAGCAAAACATCTATATGTCTGGCAATAATGTCTTATCTGATAAGCATATCTCGATATACGTAGGGTATGTTCTATGAGAATATTAGACGTTCAGCGGTACTGAACTTGTCTATTATTTGATGGATACTTATTGCTGAGTTAACGGCGTAGATTTTGCGAATAAACCTAGAATATTATATACATATGTATGTGTTAGTCATAAGAAATACGACTTTCAATGAACGTAATTTTTATGCAAAAAAAATAAATGAAAATTTATTTAGCAACCTCAACTCATGTGAGACTACTCCCTGAATTTAAGCATATTAATGAGGGAAGGAAAAGAAACTAACAAGGATTTCCTTAGTAGCGGCGAGCGAAAAGGAAAAAGTTCAGCACTAAGGGATTTTGTTTTTAACAAATATCCGATGCAGTGTAAGGAATGTCTATTATCTAGTATGACAAATTAACCGTTTAAGTCCTTCTTAAACGAGGCCATTTACCCATAGAGGGTGCTAGGCCCGTATAGCGTTAATGATTACTAGAAGATATTTCCAAAGAGTCGTGTTGCTTGATAGTGCAGCACTAAGTGGGTGGTAAACTCCATCTAAAACTAAATATAACCATGAGACCGATAGCAAACAAGTACCGTGAGGGAAAGTTGAAAAGAACTCTGAATAGAGAGTTAAATAGTACGTGAAACTGCTTAGAGGTTAAGCCCGATGAACCTGAATATCCGTTGTAGAAAATTCATCATCAATTCTGTGATATTATTCTTAATATTGTATGAATGGTGTGCACTTTTTCTACTTAAGGACATTGTAATCTGTTAATGTTTAAATGCGTATTATAAGAACATTTACACTAGTTTTTACATTATTTAATTTATTAAATATGTTTAAATGTAGATGCTTCGAATATGCCATTGACAGATTTTTACATATATTGCACTTAAATCTTTCGATTTTATAATAATATGATAATCATTGATTTTTGTATTTATTATATGTGCATATATGATTGACAATGCGAAAGATTCAGGATACCTTCGGGACCCGTCTTGAAACACGGACCAAGGAGTCTAACATATGTGCAAGTCATTGGGTTTTAAACCTAAAGGCGAAATTAACTTAACTGTTAAT
>WION01000618.1:25000-28178 GCA_015039365.1 Amanita rubescens
AGCTTGGTCAAAGTAGCTGGAAGGCTACAACACTATTTATATATACTAACAGGTTTTAATGTTTTAGTATATATTTAGAGTACTTATATATTATTTGAAAATTTTTATTATAAAATTTAAATTGATTAAACGTATAAGTTTATAATTAAAGAAATTTATAAGTGTCGATCTCTTAGAAGAAGAACTTATGAAAAATGTGGTGGTGATGCACAATGGCCGTTCATACAAAAAAATACTATTGCTAGTTGGTGGTGGTGATGATGGCAAACTTAACTTTAAAAGTTAAAGTTGGTTGGTTTGGTATATGGATTGTTGGATTGTTGGTTGGTTGGTTGGTTGGTTGATAGCTTGGTCAAAGTAGCCGGAAGGCTACAACACTATCTATATATACTAACAGGTTTTAATGTTTTAGTATATATTTAGTGTACTTATACATTATTTGTAAATTTTTATAATAAAATTTAAATTGATTAAACGTATAAGTTTATAATTAAAGAAATTTACAAGTGTCGATCTCTTAGAAGAAGAACTTATGAAAAATGTGGTGGTGATGCACAATGGCCGTTCATACAAAAAAATACTATTGCTAGTTGGTGGTGGTGATGATGGCAAACTTAACTTTAAAAGTTAAAGTTGGTTGGTTGGTTTGGTATATGGATTGTTGGATTGTTGGTTGGTTGGTTGGTTGATAGCTTGGTCAAAGTAGCCGGAAGGCTACAACACTATCTATATATACTAACAGGTTTTAATGTTTTAGTATATATATTTAGTGTACTTATACATTATTTGTAAATTTTTATAATAAAATTTAAATTGATTAAATGTATAAGTTTATAATTAAAGAAATTTATAAGTGTCGATCTCTTAGAAGAAGAACTTATGAAAGATGTGGTGGTGATGCACAATGGCCGTTCATACAAAAAAATACTATTGCAAGTTGGTGGTGGTTGGTGATGGCCATTCTTTAAACACACTATTTAAGTGATATGGAATTTGGGTTTAAATTGAAGTAATAAAAATTATAAATGAGAACAAATAAAAAAAATGTGGTGGTGCATGCCAAACAAAGTATAGTAGACGTGTCGTTTTATTTTTCGTTTTACTCGGGGCTTTGCCAACAAAGTTCTTAATAAAAAAATAGTTTAATTTTTGCAAGTGGCTTTGTTATGTGAATGGAAATAAACATCTATAGTAAGACTAGTCAACGAATGGTGTCCGCTTTGACTAATATTAGAAAGGGGAAAAAGATATATGTATAATAAAAAAATAAAATTGCAGGTCTAATACCCTAAGTAAAATTATTCTATCGGCATATCACCGTAAAATTCACAAGATCTTCAAATCATGTTATACAAATTACTTAAATTACAGTAGATCGAGCGAAGCGAGGAATGAATTGATCATTGAATTCCAGCGAAGAAGAAAGTGAATCGAACAAAAATCACACACACAAAACCGAAAATTGTTCGCAATAGCTGAGCCGATGGAAATATTTCACTTTATGTGTTTACTGCTCCGCTATTAAATCAGATCAAATACGGTATTTGGGATATGCATGGAGTTTTCGTTATTTAATGAATTTAATTTTTGAAAACCGTTTATTGTCTCTTGCCATTCGACATAAACTTATATATGTTTCAACCAATGTGTTAAATTGCGCATCTTATAAAATGAGCAATATTCCCTTGCCCATTTTGTAAAAGGGGCAAAATAAATTTGCTCATTTTATAAAATGCGCAAAATAAACACATTGGTTGTAACACATATATAATTGCAGTAAGACTAATCAAGGAGTTTTCGCTTTGACTAATATTAGAAAGAATAATGGAAAAAAATTGGTCTCGACACCGACAATAAAAATATTTGTTGTCGGTTCAGCACCAGAAAACTCAAATAAGGTACACATTTATTAGATGAGCCGACGGAAGTATTTCACTATGTGTCGTACTCCTCGGTTCTTAAATCAGATCAGAGAACTTTAAAAAAATACGTGATCTTGGGATATGCATGGTGTTTTCGTTATTTAATGGCAGTAAGACTAATCAAAGAGCTTACGCTTTGACTAATATTAGAAAGAAGAATGGAAAAAAAATTGGTATCGACACCGACAATAGAAATATATGTTGTCGGTTCAGCACCAGAAAACTCAAATAAGGTACACATTTATTAGATGAGCCGACGGAAGTATTTCACTTTATGTGGTAGTCCTCGGTTCTTAAATCAGATCAGAGAACTTGAAAAAAATACGTGATCTTGGATATGCATGGTGTTTTCGCTATGTTAAGAAAAATTTATCAAAACATTTTCAAGTAGATTTTTTTCAAAAAATCCAATGTTATTTTTTTGTAAAAAAATATTTTTTTTCAAAAAAATACTTTATTGAAAAAGTTTTTATTTTCATTTAAAAAATATTAAAATTTTAATTTTTGAAAGTGAAAAAAAAAATGGTCTTGACACCGACAAACAATATGTTATCGGTTCAGCACCAGAAAACTCAAATAAAGTACCTTGCGGTACACAAAAAAATACAGATACGAAAAACCTCAACCGAACAAAGCGAAACAAAACTAAAATGGAAAAAACCAACAAAGAAAATATCGATTCAATCGACAATGATATGTTTTCCATGTATTTATTTAATAAATAATCAACAGTCCACACGCGCACACGAAAAAAAAGAAGAAAACAAAACGAACGAGTCAAAGCGCACACAAAATAGAAAAGAGAAGAAGATAAAACGACCGATTAAAACGAACCAAATGTGTGTGTACCCGAACTTCGGCACGACACTATTTTATTCGTTTCGTTTTCTCTTGTGTGTGCGATGAAAAGAAAAATGAAAAAACGTTGTATTGTTTTCAGCGCTTGTTCATATGATCAGACATAAACATATATAGGGTTGGTGTGTAAGAGACGAAAAGAAATCAAAATGTGTGGCAATTGCCTGATTTCCGTTAGATTTCCGTCTCGTTCAAGCGCGTCATTATGTACTGGGCTGGTTCCAGTATAATAAAAAAAATTTACCGGTCTTGACCAAAAAATTTTTTTTTTTAAATATTTGTTATAATGGTCATATTTTTACGAAATTTCGAGGTTTGACTAAAATATTTTACAATAAATATTTATTACGATAGTCATATTTTTTTTAACGAAAATTCGGAGTTTGACCAATTTATTT
>WION01000619.1:0-28150 GCA_015039365.1 Amanita rubescens
TCAGCTAAAAGATCATCGCGTGAATGAGGGCAAACCCGTACCTTCTATAGATGACACTTGAACAACGTCCTCTGGTTACTTGCAACCAATTCTCTGCCCTTCCTAGTCTAAACTTTTGCATCTCATTTTGAAACTGAAATACTTTGTCAGCAGATGGGCGACGAATAATAAAACGCCTGTACGCACTTTACCCCAACGTCGACCAGGTGTTGCTTGGTGTAACCAAGCAACCACCACATAATCGTCTCCTTTATATTTGTAAATTCCGTTGATACGCCCCTTCCATATCTTCACCAGCGATGGGCCTCTGGTCCAGATCCAGGTCCCGATGGGCGATGAAGGCGCTAGGTGAAGAAAATCAGCTGGTGCCCCTGCAGCTGTACTAAGCTAATGCTCACCAATCCCCAACCTTGAACGTTTCAATCTCCCCGTTTTGCTTATTTTCTAACGCCAAAGACGTCTGCTCCTGCCCCCTGCTTTTGAGGATTTGAACCGTGGAATCGAAGGGGAGGCAGCCCCTCTCTTCTGCGAGCGCTGGGAGCGGGATTTGGAGCGGGTTACACGTGAACAAGGCATAGCGGAACTGGTTTAAGGAGGGCTGAAGAAGGGGGAGGTAACTTGAAGAGGGCGGGAGGTTAAGTTGATTTTGAACGCCGGCGTTCTAATTGAAGCCTTGGCCCTTTCCCTTGCCAGTCTTGGCATCCTACCCCCTTTAAAAAGCAGCTTATATATATCATTTTATACGTATTTTACAAGCTTCTCGGCAGCAGTTATGATCAGTTTCCCAACCAGCTTTTTCTGACTAGGGTCCATTCCTGCAATAGCTTCCTGTAGTTTCTGATGATTATGGCTCAACAGCTTCATAAACCACAAAATTCTAGATGAGAAACCCTTCCCCTTGTTGGTAAAACCATCAAAAGTTATGCAAGGCAGACGGGGGTTACCTCTGGCACCTTGAAACTGGCAGGGAGCACTTGAGGAACCCTCTCTTTCTCCGTAAAGTACCGTACAATGTTTTTGACGTCTTTGGCTCTATATTTCTTCAAATCGCACCCCTTCAGGACTTGGTCCAAGTCCTGTAACCACTGGATGCCTCCGTCTTCAGGCCGGAGAAAGCTTTCATCCATCGATCCCAGAGACATGTCTTTCACCGAACCTGTTTCTTCCCCCACCTCCAAGTCATTCCCTGATGACTCCCTCTCCATTTCCTGGCTTCCGCTGGGAGAAGGGGAGCCCTGGGGATAATCTTGCACTTTATGTTAGTGGGATTCTGAGTATGAAAGCAAACTCACCTTGTTCCACCGGAATCATGTGAAAATCGTCATCACCATCTGTCTTAAGTTGGCTCCAGTGAACAGTTAAAGAAGAAAACTCACATTCAAAGAAACATCCACCCCTGGCATACTCATCGTCTCATCATCATCACCACCTATATAATATCGATCTTTACGTTAGCTTAAAAGAAGGGTCAACAGCGTCCTTTATACTAACCTGCTTCAACGTTCCCGACTAAATGTTGGGGACCTAATCCTTTTGAAACGTCCCCTGGCCAATCCTCTGGCATATCATCTAGGTAGTCTGTCCTACCCTTAGCGTCTAGGACAGTCATCTAGCGTTAAGCAAAATTAATGGCAGCCGCAACTCACAAGATTCCCTCAAAACTTCCACCATATACCCAGGCTCCTTTGGTGGGCCTGTGACCGTCAATCCCCATTCCTCCACTGATCGCACGTTAGAAAGTTCAAAAAGGAGGACGGGAGACTTACCGTTCAAACAAGGCCTCTTTTGCCTCTTCTCACCATTTGACGCCTCTTGTGTAAGATTAAGAACCCTTGCTTTACTCTGAAAGCCAAATGGAAACGCACCAGAAGCCCGTTTAGACATCAGGAACGTGTAGAAAGCAGGTTTTTACCGATTTGGAAGTCCCTTATCACAGGTAGGGCATGAGGCCCTTGTTGTTGTTTTCAGTTGAGCATGGCTGCTATCTATTATTTATCACTAATGCTCTTTTGGTACACGTTTTTTCAGTCTTCGTATTCTGAAGGACTGAGGTATGATACCAACTTTTATGCTTTATATTACCTACTAAAACATAGTTTAGATATATCTATCTTTACAGGCCGCCGCTGCTGCTGCAGCAACACCGCTACCCGATTCACCCTCGCTAACATCCAAATTCATCCCTGCATCCAATCGCCTATATGACATTCCATCACTCGAGAACGACGCCGCCAACTTCCAGACGTGGAAGTTCCGGATTACAACGGTCCTTGACATCCGGGGACTGTTACCTATCGTTGATGGAACGCTTAAGTGTCCCACGGAGTAGCAATCTGAGGAATACGCACGTTGGCAAAAGTTGGATAAAGAGGCAAGAGCTCAGATTTGCCTGACGCTCAAGGATGAACCCTTAAATGGGGTTCTACATGTAGCGACGTCGAAACAAGCTTGGGACAAGCTCTGTGAACGCTACGAAGGGAAAGGGAAGCAAACACAGGCTTACCTGATAGGTGAGCTGTTCCGAGCCGCAACTGAACGCGATGCGTCAAAAGGCCCAGGCCTCAAGTTGGAAGATGATGCGCTAGTCGCGATTGCAATCGTTATTTCACTCCCCGAGTCTTATTCAACTCTCAGAACGATCCTCATGTCCACGGAAGACAAACTCTTACCTGACTCTGTCATATCTCAAATCCTAACGCTTACACTCCGCAAGAGAACGGTGTTGCCGAACGGATGAACCGGACCATCGTCGAAATGGCCCGGACGCTTCTTCAAGATGCCGGTCTTTCAAACACGTACTGGAGTTTTGCAGTCAGTCGCGCCGCATACGTCATTAACCGGACACCTACACGCACCTTAAAACAACAGGTTACGCCGTTTGAAGCCTATACCGGTAACAAACCGTCCGTCGCACACCTTCGGATCTTCGGATGCAAAGGCTATGTACATGTTCCACAAGAAAAACGTCAGAAACTGGACAAGAAAACGCTTGAATGCACTCACCTGGGGTATTCAGAACATAAAAGGGCCTTTATGCTCGTTCATCGATCGAGTGGGCGCATTGTGGAGTCCCGGGACGTTCAGAAAGCGAACTAGTGAACCTAGTAGAGTCCGAATCGAAACAGAAATCAGCCAGAACGAGGTAGAAACGCAGATCTTACCTGTCAAGGAGGAGAAACAGGCAGAGTCTGACTCTGACTCCTCTGTGGACCTCCAGAAGCTTCTAGATGGCGATAGCGACGACGACGACGACTATTACAACTCAGACACTTCGTCTGAGGGGTATGGCGCAGCAGGGAGCTCTGGTTCCAACACCAGATCATCTTCAGCCCCTGATAATGGTAAAAACCGTCCTAGCGGATCCGTAACCGATTTTCACGCTACGCCGACAACGCCATCGGTTTCAGCGACCTCAAAAACCCCCAAAAACGCTGGAACTCACCTTAGAAACTCACATCTACCGCCTACAAACCCTTATCTACCTCCAACAACTCAAGCCACTGAACTTCGTCGTTCCGTGAGGATCCGAAGGGCGCCAGTGCCTGATGACGACGAGAGGTACTCCAGGACTTCATATGGGAGCAGAGGCGCCCGTCATTTGGGTGGAGGAGCGGGTGTGGAAGGAGGAGAGGCCAGAGATAACGAGGACGAGAGCCTCAAGGGGAACGTGACGCAAGTCACAGGTGTGACCACCGAGTCAGCCAATGCCGCCGTCTCGGGAGATCCCATCTCCTACCACGACGCGCTGGCCCGGGACGACCGAGACAAATGGGAGAAAGCATGCAACGAAGAGCTGGAGACACTCAAGAAGTTTGGAGTGTTCGTGGGTCTTTAGGATGATGGCGCTACAAGTAAAGTTCGTTCGGAGTTCTTTCTGGAATTTTTCCAAAACCGCTCAACATATTTATATAAACAAGATACCAATGGAAAGCTATTCTCAAGGGCTTTCCACCAGCACTTTGGCTAAAGCAAAAAAAGAGCGCAAGGTAGGTAGCGCACCGAGCCAATTTCGTTCTTGAGTTATTATTTGTCATTGTTTGGTTGTGTCTCACGCTTAACGCGTCGTTTTTTCTTCCTCCACCCACCACCACCAACCATCCAGCTTCCACCTTCCTTTGGGCAAAATTTTTGAATCTGGGGGCATTGAATCTGGGGCAATTTGAATCTGGGGCATTTAGGAGGTGATTCCCAAAGGGCAAAGGCAAAGGGCACTGCGCTGCGGCTGGTCCGCAGAGTAGCTGTTCTGCGCTGTTCACACGGGCCTTTCCGCAGAGCTGGCGCCAGCAATGCAGGAAAACGTCTGGTTCCGCTCCGAGGGGTCTCCTCCTGCGTAGACCAAACAGCGTGAGACGAGAACGTCTCCGGTCTGCGCCCCTTGTCCAATTTGTGAGACGAGAACGTCTCCGGGCAAGGGTATTTTTGGACTGGGGGCATTAGCGCTTTGCGCACAATCGTTCTGGACCGCACCGTTCTGACATTTCAACGCACCAACACCATCTACAATCGCCAATCACCGAGCAAGCACATTATCGTTCATTTCGCCCCTTCGTTTTGTTCCAGCTGCTGACATCCCAATTGCAGGTATCGTTCGTTTAGGATTCGTTTCGTTCAGGTGTCCGGGTGCCGGTGCGTTTCATTTTGTTGTTTTTTTACCAGAGGCTGACTGGCCAATTGCAGACCGCCGTTCGTTCGTTTCGGGTTCGTTTTGGGTTCTCAGCCATTCGTTCGCAGACCAGGTTTGTTTCGGTTCTTTTGTTTTTTACCAAAGGCTCACTAGCCCATTGCAGACCGCCGTTCGTTCGTTTCGGGTTCGTTTCGGGTTTAGGACCGCCACGCCATTCAGACCGCCATCCGCCATTCAGACCGCCATTCGTTCGCAGACCACCAATCGCCATTAGAGTTAGCTTTGTTAGGGTTCATTTTGTTTTGTTTTGTTTTGTTTCTTTTTTACCTGCTCCGGAGTATGGCCATATTCCCCACCTTTTTGTGATACATGCTAGCTAGCTCATAGTTACACTAGTCACACGCTCTCGTTGTAAAAAGTAGTTAGACTTGTTTGTAAAAAAATGTCTGGATTAAAGGCGAATTATTGCGTCCCGCACGTGACTTTAGGGCAGGTCAAATTGACTTTGAGCAAAAGAACGCTTGGGGCAAGAAGAAGAAGCTGCCCGTCAAAAACCTGCTCTAGCTCCTCAAAGACCTCTCCTAGGGCTACCTTTTGGTAGTTGGTTGAAGCCAATCTGATAAATAACGGGCGAGATTTGGCCAAAGTTCGTTCCAAGTTCGTTCCTCAGCTATAGCCCCTCATTCGCTGAAATTCTTTCACCACCCTAAACACCGATAGAAAGGCCTTTTTAAGGGCTTCCTGTTGCAGGTTGGTTGAAACGAATCCGACAAATAACGGATGAGATGCGGCTAAATTTCGTTCCAAGTTCGTTCCAAGTTCGTTCCCCATTTATCGCTCTACATCCACTGAAATTCTTTGCCCAAGTTTAAGATCAATAGAAAGACATTTTCAAGGACTTTCTATTGCTACCTGGTTGAAGTGAATCCGATAAATAACGGATGAGCTGCGGCTAAATTTCGTTCCAAGTTCGTTCCCCGTTTATCGCTCTTCATCCATTCCATTCGTTCCGAGTTCTTTCTGGATTTATTATACAACAAACTGAAATGTTTTATTCCAACGCCATCTGCCTCCACCGTTTAACAGCGCAGCGATCGAAGTGAATAGCCGACGGGGCTCATAAACTCGTTTCTCACGCCCTTTTCAACATAACTCTCACCTCCCGAAAACCGAAAAATGCCTCAAAGCTCCTCTCTCCCTCCCTCTCAATCTAGGGGCCGAAAGGCTCAGGCAAAAGGCAAAAAAAGAGCCCCCGTATGTTTCCCTCATCTATCTTTAACAGCATTTTCACCGTTTTTCCCCCTTTGCCCCTTTGCCCCTTTGCCCCAGGCGCCCGACGCCCCCTCCGCCGCTCCTCGCCGCTCCAGGTCCTCCTCTCCCGCTCCCGCCCGCTCTGGGGGCCAACAGGCAAGTTTCCCCTATGCCGTTTTTAACCCCAATCTAACCGCTTCTCCTGCAGAAACGCCGACGCCGCGCGTCGCGCTCTCCGACGCGGAAATTACCAGTGAGCTATCTTTCCTCGTCTTGTCGTTATTTAAAAAGGCTCAACTATTATCTTTTTCACAGCGTTACACTAAGGAACAGGAGGTTAGGCCAGTCAAGTATTTTACCCAGGCCCTCCCCAAGTCGATCGGCACCGAAGGTGTCGCGAGGAGCGTAGCCGCGCGATTCCAGCACATGCTCCGAACGCCCCCCCTGCGCGTCCAACAATTCATGAATTTCGCCGACAAAATTACCATTCCGTTCTCGCTTGAGGAGCTGGGCGCCTCTAGCAAAGGCGAAGCTGCGCAAGAGTTTCTACAAGGTTTGTGCGACAAACTAGAAAAGAGGCGCAT
The DNA here is from genome assembly GCA_015039365.1 of Amanita rubescens. Classification (NCBI taxonomy): domain Eukaryota; kingdom Fungi; phylum Basidiomycota; class Agaricomycetes; order Agaricales; family Amanitaceae; genus Amanita; species Amanita rubescens. The sequence continues at coordinate 6,460 of WION01000619.1, forward strand.
CGAGTCCCGCCCCTTCTCCGCTCAATATTTCGACAAAAACGGCGTCCGGCTTTTCAACTACATGGCCGAACGGATCAAGGATGATCCCCCGAAGGAGTACACTCTCAAGAAGGACGCCTTTTGGGACAATTATGACTTGCAAATCGAAGGCCGCGGGTTGGAGGATCTTCGTCTCGCCAAAAATGCGGGGAAAGAGATCGTTTCCGACGGGATTGCGGTGAGCCTCTCCTACCTTCCGTTTACCTCTTCTTTTGGCTTACGTTCTTCCGTTCGTTTGTTAGGGCGACGTGCTGACTTCGTACCACGAACGAACCCAGCACCTTTTCTCCATGAAGCAGCCAACCATCACCGGCCCCGAGAAGCGCCACCTCTTCGAGTCAGGCCTCGAAAACCCCCGCGTCAACAGATTTTATGACCGAAAAACGAAGGAAGTAGTGGAGGAGAGAAAGGGGGTTAGGCACATCGTTCAGGCCTGGCCACAGCAAGCGCACAAAGCAAGTCCTTTCCTTCGTTCGTTTTTCTTTCTTTCTTATTCAATTTGACCCCGTCGTCTCAGGAAGTAGGCGCAGGAGGCGAATGCTCCAAGGCCCACCTCGCCCTCCAAAACTACTACCTTCGCCAGCAGCCCCTTGGCCGAAATGCTTTCGCAATACTTCCAGTTCCTCTTCCCCGAGGAATACAAAAAATTCCGACGCGCCTTTGAGGCTGGCGTCTGGGTCAAACAGGATTGTGGACCTTGGCTCGGAAGAGCCTTGATCTACAAGCTGCAGGGGAGACTCCACGTCGACGACAAGGATGAGGGGCCGACCGTTTCATTCCCCTGCGGCTTCTTCGACGGCGGGGAAATGATCGTTCCAGAATTAAGCGCCAAGCTGAGGTGAGGTCCTATTCTTCCTCTCTTTTTTCTCATCTCAGCTGCTGAACTTGAACTTTAGCTACATGTCAGGCCACATCTGCTTTTTCCGGTCCGCCCACCTGTTTCACTATGTCGCCAAGTTCTTTATCACTCCTTACCACTCTGGGAAGCACAACACGACCCCAGGAAGGATAGGATCGGTGTTCTTCTCCCCCCAGGAAAGCCTGGACCAGTTGGAGAACAAAGAGCCGGGTTGGGGGTCATCCAAAGGATTTGGGACCCTCCCAGCTCCCCTCACGTAGAGGGCCTTGGCGTCTTTTTTTTGTTTTTTTTAATTTTTTATACATTACATTAATATAAACTTGCTTTGTTGCTGTGGCCTGTCATTCCTTTGAGTCCCTTTTGAGTCTGCTAGTGGTTTGTTAGCTGTTTGTTTGCCGTTCGATCGCTGTTCTTTCGACGTTCATTCTGTGATCTGACTATTCAGACTTGAGAGCTAATTCTTTTAGCTGTTTGATAGCTGTTTTCTTGACGCGTTCGTTCGCCGTTCGTTCTGCCATCTGACTATTCAGACTTGAGAGCTAATTCTTTTAGCTGTTTGATAGCTGTTTTCTTGACAGCGTTCGTTCGCCGTTCGTTCTGCCATCTGACTATTCAGACTTGAGAGCTAATTCTTTTAGCTGTTTGTTAGCCGTTTGTTCGCCGTGTTCGTTCGCCGTTCATTCTGCACTCTGACTGTTCAGACTTGAGTGATTTTGTTAATTCTTGTGCACCAAAGAGAGCCCCAAAGAGAGGACCAAAGAGAGAGGTAGGCTCTGCAAGATCGCCCATGCTATTGCCATGCAAACTTGTTATTTTATATCACATTTATATCACAATAGCTATGCTTCCACCCCTTCCACCTCTTCCCTGACAGACCTCCTGATAGCCACCCAAGTTCTGAGAGCTATCGGCTATATCCTTCGAAAACTCCTCCATGTCTTGCCCTGCGTAAGAAAAGAACAGCCCCGCACCCATCCCCCGTACCCCATTTACAAAGAACCCCATCCCTTCCGAAGCCCCCTCGCTTTCTTCTACCCTCATAGCCGCCACATCCAACCGGCAGAAAACTCGTAGGTCCGAGTTTCCCGTTCCCATATCCTTCTCCGCCTTCTTCACCAGCGCTCTGTACGACTCCTCAACAAAGTCCCGGAATCCCTCCTTTACCTTCTCAAACCCTTCTGGCTCCATCTTTAGCTTCCCTTTCTTCTCGCCAACACCCCTAAAAATATTATATAATGATAATCATATCAAGTTGAACCGAATGAAAACAAAACTTACTCAATAAAGTCTTCCGACTTTTGACTCAGCGATAAACCGCCTGCTTTCGGTAGAGTCCAAAGCGTTTTCCGCCTCACCCCACCCACAAAATACACCCGCATCTCTCCCACCCACTTCAACGTTTCCACATATGAAGTCCCAATCCACCTAGCTTCCACCCCCAATTGTCTGAGGACGTCGTGGTCGTAAGCCTGCTCCGTATCTTCAACCCATTTCTGGAGCTTTTCTCTGAATACATCCAAACTGTTTTGCGGAACGTGGAGACGCCGTTCAGAATAGCCCCTCTTGATGCGCAGGTCACCCCTCTTCGACAACCTGCCATCTCTGGGATCCTTGATCTCAAAGTACTTCGGGTAATGCGTCTTTGTCACCGTCTCTGCGATTTCCGCTAGCCCGTCCATCAACATAAGCTTTTGGCCAAGCCAAAGCTCTTGATCGGGAGTCGGAAACACGTTCGTCATCTTGCAGATCGTCTTCAAACTTTCCATCGCCATTGGAAGCTCCTCACATGTGAACGCATCCTTCACCGACCTATTTTGACACTGCGTCATCAATAAGTTACAAAGACAAAAACAAATTTTGGAATAAATATACGCACATAAAATCCCCGCTCAGAGGAATGCCTCCAAGAACTAGATCTGAGCTCTTCAACACCTCCCATACCTTCCAGTTCTGTTTCAAAAGTCCATTTTTGAAACTCGTCCATTTCAAGCTGAAAAGCCTGCTGGAACCCGTCTTTTTGTGCAGGGCATACAAGACGTGAACCTTTGTCAAAATCAATTAGCCCTGGCCAGATGACGACAAGATCATGACGTACCCATTCCCAGCAAGCGTTTTTCTTCCCAGCTTGAGGAATACCCTCTTCAAAACTCCTCATCCACCTGCTGGGGATGCTGTCGGATTTCACCATCCAGTAATCCTCACCCTCATTTTCTACAGTGGACGGCACCAACCGTGGATCTTCCACAATGCAAATGGTGATGCTGTCTGTATAGTACCTGTTTGTCATCGCTGCCTCTTGACTGGGGAAGGCGCCTGCATATATGTGAAACGCAGTTTGTGGCTGCGGCTCTGGGCTGGACGATGGGATGGGCAATTGGACGGGGTGATGGGATGGGTGACCGTAGCTGGGGACTCTGAGGCTGTGGGTTGCTGGGTTCTGCCTGGGATACATTTGCCAGCGCCCTTTCAATCCTTTCCGGCTCAGAATCAGGAACAATGTCAAATTCATCCTCTGAGAGTGCGTTCGTGCCAACCCCCCCATCAATGAGAATCCCTGATTCTTCAATCATTCCCAGCTCAGATTCGGTAATGGGAAATTCATCGTCGGAGAGCGCCTCTGTGTTAATCCCCACATCGAATAGAATCCCAGATGTCATCCCAATGCCGACATCCTGGAGCGTCCTGGAAGGTCTTGGAGTCATCCCTACGCCGATATCCCGGAGCGTCCGTGAAGGTTTTGGAGTTGTCCCAATGCTGACATCATGGCGCAGCGGCAGGGTAGCTGGCGATAACACCGGGGACGGTTGGAATGCTGGTCCAGGAGATGGCTGTACAGGGGGGAGCAGTGTCCATGCTGGTGTAGGAGACCTGGGGCGTCTCAGGCTAGGCGTCCTCACTGGTGTAGGAGACCTGGAACGTCTCAGGCTAGGTACCCGCACTGGTGTAGGGGACCTGGAACGTCTAGATGGACCTGCCATCGGAGGGCCTGACCGTGGCGTCACCAATCTCTGCTTAGCAGGCAATGTCACTGGGAATGGTTGAAATGGTGATTCTGGAGAAGGTGGTACAGCGGGGAGCGAGGACCTGGAACGTCTCTGGCCAGGTGTCCTTGCTGGTGTAGGGGACCTGGAAAGTCTAGATGGACCTGCCACTGGAGGGCCTGACCCTGGCGCCGCCATAGCAGTATTTTCAACATCTGAATTGTTTATTGAGATTGAACTAATAAACCACCACAGGATGACTCTCACCTGAACTCTGAACTACCACACTGCTCAGCTTCTCTTGGTTTTCTCCCGAGAGACACTGGCTTGGAATGGCGCCAAGAGCCAATAAATTCCGATCCTTTCTCTTGAAGAATCTCTCAAATGTGGCATCGCCAAACCGGCGCCAGTCCTCCTCCGTGACATCATCGTGGGGATGCTTCCGTTGTTTATAAGCGGGGCAGGTGGCGTCACAATTTGGGTGGATGGATTTGCTTTGAATGTGACTGGAGTATGTCGAACCCTTTTTCCAGATGATGCCAGAGGCCGTCTTTGTTTTGGAATGAATGCAGATGTGGGGGCACTTTACAAACATTTTTGAGCGACAGCAGTATCGTTGAAGATGGTTCGGTCGTTAATGGGACGACACCTTGGACGACTTACAGCGTGTGACATCCATGACTAAGCCCCTGAAGCAAATGTCGTAGGCTCGTTGGGCACTCCTCGCACTTCAAATCGGGTGCAGTCTGAAAGGATGCCACCTTAAATGCACCCAGGACTTTTCTCAGGGCACTGCTCAAAGATGTGGTGGAGATATCCCAGTTGTTTTGAGACGAGCATTCAGAGTCACATGACTATGTACATACTAAGTATTTATACATAATCATGTGACTCTAAACTATTAACAGTCTTCAACGCGCTTCGGAACTTCGGAACCTCAAAACTTATAAACGGAACTAGAAATGTCGGAAACATACTACCCTGTCAATGGCGAGATAACGGCTGCTACTATCGGTAGGAGCGATTCTATTACGGTGCTTGAATACTATAGCTGACTGCGGAGGCGAGGCAGAGAGCGACGCGTTCCGAAAGGTGGCCATGAATTTTACTTTCCAAAAGAGGAAACTATGCTACAGTCTCTTCGTCGGGCCTAATGCTCCAGCCGAACGGATCGGTTCTGTTGGGGATATCGCCGTTCAAACTTCGTTTCAGGATGTTGTGATAGAAACGGCAGAGAGGAACTGCCCTCCCGTCGTACCAGGCAAAAATCATGATAACCACAAGATATATTACAAGGCCCACTCAAAATGGCGTTCTATCGACGAGGATTGTAAAGACGGGAGACGTCGATGCCCTCGCCTCAATAAGCCGTATTCGACTCACCCAACGCTCAAATCGAAATTCGTGCTGGAGGAATACGTGTTCCGGTGGAGGAGTGTCACCTCCTACTTTGATACCAAATCAAGCACTTCAAATAATCAACAAGCTGAAGGGTCATCTCCCAGTAGGAAGCGCTCCCATAGCGATCATGAAAACAAAGGCGGAAAGCGTCTACGAACGGGGATACCACCAAGTCCTCTCTCTGCTACTGTCGATAACACGCGTTCCCTCCCTGATTTGGCACATGAAGGGAATCGTTGGATACTAGAGAAATTTATTCTCTGGGCCACCCCTCCTATATCCAATATCAGTCAAACGCACGACCGAGGATGCGACATCCTCGCAAAATTAATCGAGCATCCATGTATGATCCCGCACGGCACCGCCATGACACACGTGCATCTACTCGCAGATGCGGATCATGGACCCTTCAACCCCCAACCCAAACTTCAAGACGTCCTTCACGATCTAAGTCAGGCGAAAGACGCGAATATCAGCAAGGTTAACTTGGGGCTTGGAACTCAGGTGACCCACGTTACGATCATGGACGTGCTATCATCCTTGTCTCAGGCAGGGGACAAAGGCTCGTCGTGTCCTCTCCTCGGAGCGTTGACCATACCGGAGACAAAAGGAGGTCTGGGAAAATGTTCCTTGACGGCAGGACCATTCGAAGGGAGCGTCAGCCATGTGTACGAGCATGGTCTGGGGGCCAAAAAGCCTACATGGTTAAGCTCAATTAACCCCAGGGGGTCTATCACCGATCCCCACGTCGACTACTGTGGGGCTTCCCAATTTATACGACATATTTCCGGGACAAAGTTATGGCTTTTCTGGCCACCCACTACGCATAACCTGGAGGTATTTTGCAAAAAATATGTTTCTGGAACACTTCACGGATTCTCAATGACGGTCGCAATTGAGGAGTTTGAGAAGCTCGAGCTACTTCTAGTGGACGCTAGCAAGAGTTTTGTTATACCATCTGGGACGATCCACGGGGTCATGACGTTTACCACCAGCTGTCATACGGGTTTCAAACTATGGGGTTTTGACGATTTTAGCGCGGCAAAAGATCTCTTCAATATAAATTTTGAAGTATCGCAAGATCCATGCAGCCTGGACGATTACCAAGTCAATAACTTCAAGGAAATGTTTGAACACCTGGCAGGGACTGAACTCCCGAAGTGGGGCGAGTTGTGCAAAAAAAACATTGGAGACGAACGTTCGCGGCAGGTTTTGAGTTGGATCGAGGAATGCAAAACAAAGTTGCCTAGCGGTAAACCCAAACAGATAAAAGGACGGGGTAAGAACACCCGTATATCATAGTATAGTATCTGGTGCAGTCTGCAAGGGCATGATCTTAAATGCGTAGCAAAGCTTTGAGGTTATCTCGAAACGTAGCAAAACGTAGAAAAACGTAGTCTATAAGGATATGATCCCAAGTACCCACCCAAGTCTTCTGAGAGCACCGCTCTGAGTTGTGCTTGTGATATCCGACTCATCGTGAAACTTAGAGCGTGTGAAATATAGAACGTAGCAAAATGTAGCAAAATGTAGCAAAACGTCTGCTCAAATAAATTACAGTTTGTAAGGATATGATGCCAAGTACACACCCACATTGTGAAGTTGTGATATCCAAATCATCTTGAAACTTACACTGCGTGACATATCAGAAACATAGCAAAATGTTGCGGCCTTCCCAGCTGCTCCCCCACTGTTCTCTAGCCATTCATGCTCCCCAAACCTACAAGTTTACCAGGCAGTACATGATACAATCCCCGAGGCGTGTCTCGATGGCCGAGATTAAACATACAATCATTTAACCTGCCAATAGATGAAGACGCCGTTTCTTGTTTTTTGTGCCTGAAAAGATATCCCTGCCAAGTCTGAACTGACATTTGACTATGACCCCTGAGGAGAGAACCTCCCAAAAGCAAAAAGGCAAAGGGAGAAAGAAGAACCAAAGCCTTATGTCGGCAATGGGGGGGGCGTCCTAACTTGAGCACAAGAGGTATGGACACTGTGCGCAAGAATTAACAAAATCGCTCAAGTCTGAATAGTCGGAACGGCGAACAAACGGCGAACAAACGGCGAACAAACGGCTAACAAACAGCTATCAAGCAGCTAAAAGAATTAGCTCTCAAGTCTGAATAGTCAGATCACAGAACGAACGGCGAACGAACGGCTAACAAACAGCTAAAGTGACATATGAAACGTAGCAAAACGTAGCAAAATGCCGCGGCCTCAGGCAATTGGATGAGATTTATAAAGTAGCCGCTCTGGGCATGTTTGACGTCTGGTTTTTTCTCATACTGTTCTCTAGCCATTCATGCTCCCCAAACCTACAGGTTTATCAGGCAGTACATGATACAATCCCCAAGGCGTGTCTTGACGGCCAAGATTAAACATACAATCATTTAACCTGCCAATAGATGAAGAGGCCATTTCTTGTTTTTTGTGCCCGAAAAGATATCCCTGCCAAGTCTGAACTGACATTTGACTATGACCCCTGAGGAGAGAACCTCCCAAAAGCAAAAAGGCAAAGGGAGAAAAAAGAACCAAAGCCTTATGTCGGCAATGGGGGGGCGTCCTAACTTGTGTGCAGTCAACAAAATCGCTCAAGTCTGAATAGTTGGAGCACAGAACGAACAGCGAACGAACGGCGAACGAACGGCGAATGAACGGTGAATGAATGGCGAATGAACGGCGAATGAACGGCAAACAAACGGCGAATGAACGGCTAACAAACAGCTAAAGTGACATATGAAACGTAGCAAACCGTAGCAAAATGCCGCAGCCACAGGCAATTGGATGAGATTTATAAAGTAGCCACTCTGGGCATGTTTGACGTCTGGTTTTCTCTCATACTGTTCTCTAGTCATTTGTGCTCCCCAAACCTACAAGTTTACCAGGCAGTACATGATACAATCCCCGAGGCTTGTCTCAATGGCACATACAATCATTTAACCTGCCAATAGATGAAGAGGCCATTTCTTGTTTTTTGTGCCCGAAATGATATCCCTGCCAAGTCTGAACTAACATTTGACTATGACCCCTGAGGAGAGAACCTCCCAAAAGCAAAAAGGCAAAGGGAGAAAAAAGAACCAAAGCCTTATGTGGGAAATGGGTGGGCGTCCTAACTTGAGCACAAGAGGTATGGACTAGTAGATCAAATATATCAATCCAACAGAGGTAGTACAATGTTATGGACTGCATATATCAAAATACATTTACAACTACTCTGGTGTGCAGTCATTCCTACCGCACTGTGCTTGTGATATATGAAACATAGCAAAACTTAGAGCGTGTGCAATATAGAACGTAGCAAAACGTAGCAAAATGTAGTAAAACGTCGCGGCCTTCCTGGCTGCTCCCCTCCCATCAAATGAATTGGAGTCTGTAATGATATGATCCTAAGTGCCCGCCCAAGTCATCTGAGACCACCACTCTGATTTGTGCTTGTGATATTCAACTCATCTTGAAACTTAGAGCGTGTGAAATATGAAACGTAGCAAAACGTAGCAAAACGTCGCAGCCTTCCTGGCTGCCCCCCTCCTCTCAAATAAATTACAGTTTGTAAGGACATGATCCTAAGTGCCCACCCAAGTCTTCTGAGAGCACCGCTCTTTGTTGTGCTTGTGATATACAACTCATCTTGAAACTTATAGCGTGTGAAATATAGAACTTAGTAAAACGTAGCAAAACGTAGTGGCCTCCTTGGCTGCTCCCCTCACCTCAAATAAAATGTAGATTGTAAGGATATAATTCCAAGTGATCATCCAAGGTTTCTGAGAGCACCGCTCTGAGTTGTGCTTGTGATATAATATAATATACAACTCATCTTGAAACTTATAGCGTGTGAAATATGAAACGTAGCAAAACTGTAGTCAAACGTTTGGCTGCCCTCCTCCTGTCAAATAAATTATAGTTTGTAAGGACATGATCCTAAGTGCCCACCCAAGGTTTTTGAGAGTGCCGCTCTTTGTTGCGCTTGTGATAAGCAAGTGATCTTGAAACTTAGAGCGTGTGAAATATAGAACGTAGCAAAACGTAGCAAAACGTAGTGGCCTTCCTGGCTGCTCCCCTCACCTCAAATAAATTGTAGATTGTAATGATATGATCCAAAGTGACCACCCAAGATTTCTGAGAGCACCGCTCTCAATTGTGCTTGTGATATACAACTCATCTTGAAACTTATAGCGTGTGAAATATAGAACTTAGTAAACGTAGCAAAACGTAGCAAAACGTAGTGGCCTTCCTGGCTGCTCCCCTCACCTCAAATAAATTGTAGATTGTAATGATATGATCCAAAGTGACCACCCAAGATTTCTGAGAGCACCGCTCTCATTGTGCTTGTGATATACAACTCATCTTGAAACTTATAGCGTGTGAAATATAGAACGTAGCAAAACGTAGCAAAACGTAGTGGCCTTCCTGGCTGCTCCCCTCACCTCAAATAAATTGTAGATTGTAATGATATGATCCAAAGTGACCACCCAAGGTTTCTGAGAGCACCGGTCTCAGTTGTGCTTGTGATAGACAACTCATCTTGAAACTTATAGCGTGTGAAATATGAAACGTAGCAAAACGTAGTGAAACGTCGCGGCCTCCTTGGCTGCTCCCCTCACCTCAAATAAAATGTAGATTGTAAGGATATAATCCCAAGTGACCACCCAAGGTTTTTGAGAGCACCACTCTCAGTTGTGCTTATGATATACAACTCATCTTGAAACTTATAGCGTGTGAAATATAGAACTTAGTAAAACGTAGCAAAACGTAGCAAAACGTAGTGGCCTCCTTGGCTGCCCCCTTCACCTCAAATAAATTGTAGATCGTAATGATATCATCCCAAGTGACCATCCAAGGTTTCTGAGAGCACTGCTCTTTGTTGTGCTTGTGATATCCAACTCATCTTGAAACTTATAGCGTGTGAAATATGAAACGTAGCAAAACGTAGTGAAACGTCGCGGCATCCCTGGCTGCTCCCATGCCCTCAAATAAATTACAGTTTGTAAGGATATAATCCCAAGTGACCACCCAAGTCTCCTGAGAGCGCCGCTCTGCATTGTGCTTGTGATATACAACTCATCTTGAGACGAGCGTTGAGAGTCACATGACTATGTATGTTCTAAGTATTTATACATAATCATGTGACTCTAAACTATAACAGACTTCAATGCACGCCTTCCTGGCTGCTCCCCTCCCCTCAAATAAATCATAGATTGTAAGGATATAATCCCAAGTGCCCACACAAGCTATCTGAGAGCACCGCTCTGAGTTGTGCTTGTGATATATGAAACTGTAGTAAAACGTAGCAAAACGTAGTTGCCTCCCTGGCTGCTCCCCTCATCTCAAATAAAATGTAGATTGTAATGATATGATCCAAAGTGACCACCCAAAGTTTCTGAGAGCACCGCTCTCAGTTGTGCTTGTGATATACAACTCATCTTGAAACTTATAGCGTGTGAAATATAGAACGTAGCAAAACGGAGCAAAACGTAGTGGCCTCCCTGGCTGCTCCCCTCATCTCAAATAAAATGTAGATTGTAATGATGTGATCCCAAGTGACCACCCAAGGTTTTTGAGAGCACCGCTCTTTGTTGTGCTTGTGATATACAACTCATCTTGAAACTTATAGCGTGTGAAATATAGAACGTAGCAAAACGTAGCAAAACGTAGTGGCCTCCCTGGCTGCTCGCCTCATCTCAAATAAAATGTAGATTGTAATGATGTGATCCCAAGTGACCACCCAAGGTTTTTGAGAGCACCGCTCTTTGTTGTGCTTGTGATATACAACTCATCTTGAAACTTATAGCGTGTGAAATATAGAACTTAGTAAAACGTAGCAAAACGTAGCAAAACGTAGCAAAACGTAGTGGCCTCCTTGGCTGCCCCCCTCACCTCAAATAAATTGTAGATTGTAATAATATGATACAAAGTGACCACCCAAGTCTTCTGAGAGCACCGCTCTTTGTTGTGCTTGTGATATACAACTCATCTTGAAACTTATAGCGTGTGAAATATAGAAGGTAGCAAAACGTAGCGAAACATAGTGGCCTCCCTGGCTGCTCCCCTCATCTCAAATAAAATGTAGATTGTAATGATGTGATCCCAAGTGACCACCCAAGGTGTTTGAGAGCACCGCTCTTTGTTGTGCTTGTGATATACAACTCATCTTGAAACTTATAGCGTGTGAAATATAGAACTTAGTAAAACGTAGCAAAACGTAGCAAAACGTAGCAAAACGTAGTGGCCTCCTTGGCTGCCCCCCTCACCTCAAATAAAATGTAGATTGTAATGATATGATCCAAAGTGACCACCCAAGTCTTCTGAGAGCACCGCTCTTTGTTGTGCTTGTGATATACAACTCATCTTGAAACTTATAGCGTGTGAAATATAGAACGTAGCAAAACGTAGCAAAACGTAGTGACCTTCCTGGCTGCTCCCCTCACCTCAAATAAATTGTAGATTGTAATGATATGATCCAAAGTGACCACCCAAGGTTTTTGAGAGCACTGCTCTTTGTTGTGCTTGTGATATACAACTCATCTTGAAACTTATAGCTTGTGAAATATAGAACTTAGTAAAACGTAGCAAAACGTAGCAAAACGTAGTGGCCTCCTTGGCTGCCCCCCTCACCTCAAATAAATTGTAGATCGTAATGATATCATCCCAAGTGACCATCCAAGGTTTCTGAGAGCACCGCTCTTTGTTGTGCTTGTGATATACAACTCATCTTGAAACTTATAGCGTGTGAAATATAGAACGTAGCAAAACGTAGCAAAACGTAGTGACCTTCCTGGCTGCTCCCCTCACCTCAAATAAATTGTAGATTGTAATGATATGATCCAAAGTGACCACCCAAGATTTCTGAGAGCACCGCTCTTTGTTGTGCTTGTGATATACAACTCATCTTGAAACTTATAGCGTGTGAAATATAGAACGTAGCAAAACGTAGCAGAAACGTAGTGGCCTTCCTGGCTGCTCCCCTCACCTCAAATAAATTGTAGATTGTAATGATATGATCCAAAGTGACCACCCAAGATTTCTGAGAGCACCGCTCTCAATTGTGCTTGTGATATACAACTCATCTTGAAACTTATAGCGTGTGAAATATAGAACGTAGCAAAACGTAGCAAAACGTAGTGGCCTTCCTGGCTGCTCCCCTCACCTCAAATAAATTGTAGATTGTAATGATATGATCCAAAGTGACCACCCAAGATTTCTGAGAGCACCGCTCTTTGTTGTGCTTGTGATATACAACTCATCTTGAAACTTATAGCGTGTGAAATATAGAACGTAGCAAAACGTAGCAAAACGTAGTGGCCTCCCTGGCTGCTCCCCTCACCTCAAATAAAATGTAGATTGTAATGATATGATCCAAAGTGACCACCCAAGATTTCTGAGAGCACCGGTCTCAGTTGTGCTTGTGATAGACAACTCATCTTGAAACTTATAGCGTGTGAAATATAGAACGTAGCAAAATGTAGCAAAACGTAGTGGCCTTCCTGGCTGCTCCCCTCACCTCAAATAAAATGTAGATTGTAATGATATGATCCAAAGTGACCACCCAAGGTTTCTGAGAGCACCACTCTCAGTTGTACTTGTGATATGCAACTCATCTTGAAACTTATAGCGTGTGAAATATAGAACGTAGCAAAACGTAGCAAAACGTCGCGGCCTTCCTGGCTGCCCCCCTCACCTCAAATAAAATGTAGATTGTAATGATATGATCCAAAGTGACCACCCAAGGTTTCTGAGAGCACCACTCTCAGTTGTGCTTATGATATACAACTCATCTTGAAACTTATATCGTGTGAAATATGGAACGTAGCAAAACGTAGTGAAACGTCGCGGCCTTCCTGGCTGCTCCCCTCCTCTCAAATAAATTACAGTTTGTAAGGATATGATCCTAAGTGCCCACCCAAGTCTTCTGAGAGCACCGCTCTTTGTTGTGCTTGTGATATACAACTCATCTTGAAACTTATAGCGTGTGAAATATAGAACGTAGCAAAACGTAGCAAAACGTAGTGGCCTTCCTGGCTGCCCCCCTCCTCTCAAATAAATTACAGTGTGTAAGTACATGATCCTAAGTGCCCACCCAAGGTTTCTGAGAGCACCGCTCCTTGTTGTGCTTGTGATATACAACTCATCTTGAAACTTATAGCGTGTGAAATATAGAACTTAGTAAAACGTAGCAAAACGTAGTGGCCTCCCTGGCTGCACCCATCCCCTCAAATAAATTACAGTTGGTAAGGATATAATCCTAAGTGCCCAGCAAAGTTTCCTGAGAGTGCTGCTGCTTGTGATAAGCAAGTTACCTTGAAACGTACCAAAACGTAGCCCAAACGTACCAAAATGTCGTTGCCTTTCTGGTCACTCCTTACACCTCAAACCCATTGGAATCTTAATTGAGGATGTCCCAATGACATATTTGATAAGTTTGGGATAGTCTAGCCATTGTAATGTACACTGTATAGTATTTAACATTCACCGCCTCTTAGCATTTGACCATTGCTGCTGCCATTTCTATACCTCCTCATCTATTTCTGATGAGCAAAAGGATGTTTCCTTATATCATACATTCCAATTGAACAGTCCAGAGGGGTGTGACAGCAGTGGAGAGCAGAGGGTAAGCGCTCCTGGTGTTGTGACCTATATGTCACTACAGGTCACAACTTGATGAATATTGAAGGCTCAATAACTCGAAAACTGGACCGCCGATTTCTTAGCTATTGCAGGGTTAGTAAGTGGTATATGATACCTTTCCATTGATACAATAAGATTTGAAAAAATCTATGATATGTTTATAGTACTAGTGTTATAAAAAGGTGTATAATATAACTTAGCGGCACAGTACGCGCGGCACTATAACTAATGTTAACGTTAAGATTAAAGAATTGGGAAGGAAAAGAAAACCGACCGGGCGAGCATTTTTCCCCTAAAAAACCTTTATCGTGGTCTGAAGGGTGCTAAACAGCGAATCTTGGGCTGACAGGTAACTCCTCTGACGTATACGCAAGACGGCTGCTGATAGACATTGGAGCTGGTGAGTTGCTTCAATTCTCAGTCGGAAGCCCATAAGTAAGCATCTTTATCACCATTCTATACGTACGTGAACAGAAACTAGACTATAGTATATATCCCAGCGTCAATCACTAGCCTGAGCGAATAGCCCAAGCGTCCAGCCTCCAGCGCAGTTAACGACTCAGTCGCTTTATGGAGTCTGAGACTTACGCAGTGCCCGGCTTCCTTACGTTGATGTCTGAGGAGACTGCTGAGCCTGTCCTGCATTTTGCTACTCATGCTGGTAACGAATTTAGTACCTGCAGAGAGTGAGTGATGCACAGCCGAAGAGGACACAAATACTTGCTTATGACATGTCTTCAACAGTACATTGTGCACGTTTATGGCTGATGCATCAACCGTCCGGCCTGGCCGGATATGGCAGTGTGGGCTGGTATGGCAGAACAGGCGGGGGAAGGAGCCGTATCGGGCATGACCAACGCTTCACCTGTTGATCCTTATGCGTGTTGGTGGCTAACGCAGAGTCAACCATCCGGCCTGGCCGGATATGGCGGTGTAAGCGGGTATGGCAGAGCAAGCGGGGATATTGTATCGTTATCATTATTCTACACATACATGAAAAGTAAAAGTAAAACAGGGTACGTGTTTGTTTCACAGCGTCTGAATCGCGCCCGCATAAAGTTCACCGTTCTGCAATGGACGGTAATCAAGCAGTTGTATCAATGCCGTTTTTTTACTTACGCAGTGCCGTTGTTAATCAGCTTGGCTGCAATTGCCCAGCGCCCTGCAGCAACATCGATAATGCAGCTATGTATATCGATGTGGAGGTTTGAGAGGGAACTGTATCAACCATTGAGTGATGAACAGGCGATGGAGACGTGTACTTACCCATAGTGTTCAGTACATCGCACGCGTTCATGGTTTACGCATCAAGTGCCCGGCCTGGCCAGATACGATGTGACTTGCAAGCTGATGGGAGGTGCATAGGATGAGCAATGGACAGGCGACGAAGATACGTACTAGCCAACGGCGTATTTTGAACAGTACCTATGCACGTTTTATGGCCAAAGCATCAGCTGTCCGGCTTGGCCAGATACGACGTACACCGCAGCGACGTATTGGGACAACAGACATAGTCCCTGGTTGGTATGAGCAATGAACGTACAATGAGGACATACTACGTACTTTGAACAGGATCCTATACGCGTTATTTGCCATACTGGCCCATACATATCAACCAACCAAACAAACTGTCCAGCTGGCTAAATGCGGTGTAGGGTGGGTGACTTGTAAGCGGCGCACTGACAGCGAGCTGCGTAGTGTGAGCCGATGGCACTTGCACGATCATGGTGGTATGAAACCACGCATCGAACAGATATTACAACTCCGACTGCTGAACTTGCACGGCGCAAAACAGTGTTTATGGTACAAATAATGCCACGTGAATTTCTTTTCCCGGTTGTTTGCCCCACAAATACTGTTTCGCGCGGCACAAAGTTCGGCAGTCGGAGTCATAACAGCCTTCCGCTGCTTCGTTCCATACCATTATGATCGTTGAAAAAACACGCGTAGCGTAAATAGGTGAGTACTTATGTCCCATCGCCCGTTCATTGCTGACTCTACGCAGGAGTCACACAAGTAGGCTATAAGGGCATGGGTAAGTACATGTGTTCTCATCACCGTTCGTCATCGCTGTTCATTGCTCACTCTACTCATGTAATAGGCCCGTTGTCCTGATCCCACGCCGCCCCTGGGTACGATGAAGAGGCGGCAGTATAGGGAGGGGCCTGGAGCAAGTGGAGGGAGGTTCGGCGACCAACCTTTCGTCCGACTCGTCAATCTCCTAGCCTCACTCCGCTTGACCTCCACAGAATCTGCATCCACCATCGCGAATATACGCTATAGCAGGCGAGTATGGGTGCCCTCATTGCCAGCTTGTTTCTCACACTACGCAGGGACTATGCCTGTTGTCACCCTGGTCTCCTGGCTATTTCCGTGGTTTCCTCCGTTCGCTCCACGAGGGCAAAAATCAGCGTGAACCTCCACTTTGCACAAAATGTCCTTCCATGATTCTTTCATAAAAAGAATCATTACGTCGCATCGCGCTACCATCATTATAAATGGTATCTCATAGGCAAGTATCTACTATCCTCGTTTATTGCACACAGCGCTAAGCCTTGTTGTTCAGGTATGTTGCGCACCTCCTCTCAGCCAGTCGCAAGTTACCCAGCCCATGTATCCAGCCACACCGAACGCTTGATGCATAAAGTATGCATATCATTCCTCATTGCTCACTTAGTATCCGCTTGTGTCCCTACACGCTGCTGCCCCCCCCCTTCCCGCCTGTCGCACGTCAGCCCATACTGCATCCGGCTTGGCCGGACAGTTGATGCCTGATAAGCACCGTTCCCTCTCCTCTCCCGTGCAGCCGCGCTGCACCGTATCCAGCCAAGCCGGACAGCTGGTGTAGGAATTACCCATCTCTATTGTGTAAGTCGAGCAACTACGCCTCTCCATTGCTCACACCAGATGCTGCTGTATTCATGATAAATCACAGAGAATACCTCATACTCCCTCTCTCCCACCATAAACGTTGTGCGGCCATATCAGCCGACACTATATCCGGCCTGGCCGGACAGCAGTTGTAGAGTGAAGTCAAACAGTATACGTACATATGTTAGCAACATTCTTTGCTAGCTGGTAGGTCGATACATAAGTTCACTTCGCGCAGTTCTCCTCAGGCTTTCGGATGTCTTCAGCTCTACATACTTCACTATCTACAGTCTAGGCTCCTCACCGTGAGAGAACACGCATGAGGTATAGTCAGTTTGTAGGGATTCGCAAATGCAATCGTCCTTCCCCCCGAACTTTTCTCTCTTTTGTGAAAATCCCCTCAAAGGACTGAGTATTGAGGTAAAGGTCATATCGTATGCAGGTCTCTCAGGAGTGCGCTAATACCACCCAATCACCATTTATCTGTTGTTTGTCCCACAAATACTGCTCCACACCATGCAAGCTCAGCAGTCGGAGTTAGAATGGCCTCTCGTTGCGTGTTCCTGTACCACGACCATCGTAAAATATAAGCAATGTAAATGCACATCGTGGAGTGTAGCAATTAAAACATGTCATAGGCAAGTCCCTATTTCCTCATCGTCTACTCATTACTCACCTTGTTCCGCTTCCCCTCAGCCAGCCGCAAGTTACCCAGGCCACGTCGTATCCAGCATGGTCGGACAGTTGAGATGCCAGCCATGCGTGATACGATTCCCTCTCCCACATGTGCTGTCATATCAACTTACATCATATTCGGCCAGGCTGGACAGTTGATATGTAAGCCATAAACTGCATAGCCTAGGCCACACTTTCAAAAGTATTTAAACCTGTCCATTAACCTACACAGGCGCTTATTAGCCCTGCCCCTCCCGCCGTGCAGCCGTACCGCGGAACTGGCCCACACTGTACCCGGCCTGGCCGGACGGTTGGTATAGGGTGAAGAGACGAGTCAACGACGTTCATGCTTACACTACACGGGTAGTAGGCCCTGTTGTGTCGTTACATCACAGAAGCTATCTCTGATATGGCCGCACTATCAACCCACCCACTGTATCCGGCCAGGCTGGACAGTCGATAGTACCCATAGTGTCATATTCAAACGTACGTCGTACGCAAGTGCGTGGATCCTCGTCACTCGTACATTTCGCAATCGTAGATAACTAACCAATCAACATCGCTCGCAAGCCCCAAACGGGGCCATTCAATAACTAAATAAGCAATCAGGTAATTCCTCATCATTTCTCCCAGCGCTAGCTCCGATGCGTCGCCGCCCAACAGGTTCTGGCGCTGTAGTTGGATATTTGTTCATATTTGTAGTGTCAACAATGAAAGTCGTGCCATATCAACTCCATCTTCCCACGCTTCAGCCTTCTATATTTCACAAGTAGCACCGAATTGTAGCTACACTAAGGAGTCCCATTCACAGTATTGAATTGAATTGATATGAGTATGGCGACTCGAATGAGCGGAAATGAAGGATTACAGGCGGTAAGTTAGAAGAGGATTGCCGTTCCAATTGTTTGCACGCGACCTCATTAAACACGTTGTACAGATGGACGGCGCAAGTCACGCAAGCAGTCATGATGAGCGGTCGGTAAGTGTTCAAGAGATTCACGTCCGCATTGCTTAATGCGTTGTACAGTTGGATCATATGCAAGAACCGGCTCGTAAGCGGAGACGAGTCCAGGTCGTTTCTCAATTTCTCGATCTAGAGGCGGATGCTGCTGGTGACGGGGAGGAAGAGGAATATGAACAGGATGAGGATGAAGAGGATGACGGCGATGATGATGATAATTTAGATGAGGGTGTAGATGGTATGTTTGCAAACGATGCTAAATTTTATCATATTGGAACTAAATTGTGAAGATGTTGAGGATGCCCAGATAACGGTGGATCGACATCAAGAGTTTGAACAATACATCAACGATATGATGGGGCCATATCTACAGCGACCCGCCAATCACCAGCCTTCAAAACAAGCTAGCCATGATGACGACGACGGTTCTCTCATGAAGCCTCCCTGCTGGCTCCGTTTATGCAAGAAACACCCAGACTTCGATAAAGGCATCAAACGATACCGTGCCGATGCCGCCATAGGCTTTGGGCTAAACGATGGCTCTTATGACGTACTTTTGATACCTCGATATCGGTTCAAATTTGAGCGGCGTGGCGGGCGTCCTCCTCGAAGACTGTTCAATGGCCCGGGCGATGTCACACCAGGCGGCCTGAAGGCAAGGAAAATCGGCAAAGATACGTATAAATTTCTCTTAGACAAAATCTTTGTACCATTTGTTGTGAAGCGAGGCGTTCCTGCAAAATTCTTCGAAAAAGGAAAGGCTGTTCGATCGGCAGACGTCGCATATTTTGCGTCAGGAATGCTAACGTTCAGGTTGAACCATGCGATAATGGTCGAGGAGAAGCACAACCGATTCATGCTTATCTCCAGCGAACTCTTTCTGCGCAGTCCGCTAGAGGCACGGGAAAAGGTCAAGGTTGAAACGGGGACTTTTATGAGTATGGAGGGTGAGGTAGTGATGGCGAATCATGATGACGACACGTATAGTGTGCGAGTCGATGGTAAGGAGGATGTGGAGGAGGTCGAAGGGGTGCATCTTCGGCGCCGTTTCTCCCTCGGTGACCACGTCTCTGTAGTCACCTCATTAGCGAATGGCTGGGCAGGGAGTGTGGGCTTCATCACAAAGCTAGAGGGCGGTCTGATCACCGTTCAAAGTCGGGACACAAAGGATGAGGTACGTCGATCATCTATTTTAACGTTAGAGTTTGAAATGAACGCTGTCAACTGCAGTTAGACGTTCATGGCTGGCAGCTCAAGTCCTACTTTATGTCCTTTTCTCATGGCCCTGCACCACCTCGGCCTCCGATGCAGAAATTCACTCGCGATCGGCTGAGGGTTCATATCGGGAGGAATGCGAAAATAGGTGGCCGACATGCCTACAAAGGGACGTTGGTATCTGTCCAGGACGTTGCCAGAGATGATTCCCTACGCGTGCAGCAGCGTGGCGCACAATGGATAATGAACGTGCCGATTGAACTTTTGTACGATGAAGTGTAAGTGTCCCTAGTCCACCAGTAACGGTGTATTGATGGTATAACAGAACCGGCTTCCCCCTCACTGTTCCTCAATCCTTTGCACGGCCCCTTCCCATCCCTTCGTTGCCTCCCACCCCCGCCGTGGGTGGAGAAACACCCATGCCGGAGCCAAGAGACGACCCTGAAGACTCGGTCTGGAACCCAGCAGCGCCAGACCCTCCAAAAATGATTGAATGGGATGGAAGAGGTACGTAAACAAGGGTCTTCGATCGTACGCATATTTATTTTCAACAAGGATACCTGGCAAATTGGTCTACCGATGGGGACCTGCTGGACAAGCGTATTCTTGTCCGTATACGAAACACCAAGCCACAAGAAGTGCCCGTCGTTATGTTTGGCAGTGAATCGGTGGAAAACGACGAGGGGATGATCAAGGGCATAGAAAGTGGCCTTGTTCTCCTTCATCTTACCCGACGGAGCCGCATGATTCTTATGGACCCAGAGTTTCTCATTCCTGTCATGCCAACGAATGAAAAACAAACGGTAGTCGTATTATTTGGGGAGCATAAAGGCCAGGTTTTCAAAACGATGAAGCCGTCAAAGGAATCGCCAACTGACTTCCCACTATCACCGTATGCCCTTCATCGTCAAAAAGCAATGGTTACCATCAATGCTGAGAACCTTGCAAGATGTGACTATCGAGCACAAGTTACATAGCGTACTATATATAGCCATATGTGAGGACTGTTTATTTTTAAATGCAGATAAATGAAGCTTTTCATGATAATGGAACTGGAATGATCCTGGCATATAAATGAGACAGCTGTCGATGGATATAGAGGGAGAGAACCGTATCAGGCATGGCGTACATCTCAACACCCCTGGCATTTACATCCTACACATCAACTGTCCGGCTTGGCCGGATACGGGGTACCCAGCAACCGGCTGAAGGGAGGGGCAGTGATGAACCAGGACAATGAGTTCAATCCCTGCGTATAGTGAGCACTCACCTATAACATTACGCTATGTTCACCTATGTTTTATCTTATGTTTTACGATCATGGTGGTAAGGAAACACGCAGCAAAGGGCTGTTACAACTCTGATCGCCGAACTTTGCGCGGATCAAAATAGGACTGGACCCATTGTCCTGATTCATCACCACCCCTCCTTCAGCCGGTCAAAATCTAAACCGTATCCGGCCAGGCCGGACGGTTGATGTGTAGGATGTAAATGCCAGTCGCTTGTTCATTCCTCAGACCATTCAGGGACTAGGCCCATACACATGCAGTATCCACCATATCCGGCCTGGCCGGCCAGTTGATGCATAAGGCATCTAAATCTATGTCATATAGCCAAGTACATCTATCACTATCACCCACTGTTCATTACTCACACTATGTAAGATTAACCCCCCTTTGTCTCAATATGTCACCACTGCCAGTTGGAGGCATGCCATCTCCACCATATCCAGCCTAGCCGGACAGTTGCATATGCCACTGTAAACATAGTGCAGTGTTGAAAAATATGTATTTATTCAGCATAAATCCACTTGTAATATTAATTCTGCCATTAAGATGATCATTCATAAATTGACATCCTGTTATGTACTCAACATTCCCATGCTATATAACATCATGTATATTGGCATTATGTTACCTACTCACATTCCCACACTAAAAAAAATTAATCTTGCACTGCTGCATTTACTGACTGTGTCCAGCCAGGCTGGACACATGTACAGTAGGTCTGGGCTCATCATAATCTAAATAAATGGTGATCAGTGCTTGGGACAAAGATTAAATT